>JUDQ01000054.1:0-84995 GCA_000812075.1 Scedosporium aurantiacum
AGCTTACTAGATTACTTTTAGACTATTAGCTAGTAAGTAAGATAGTTATAAGTAAAAAAGTTAATTTTTTATTTTATAAGTAAGTATAGAAGTACTTACTCTTTATATCTATATAGCTAAGACTTATATTCCTCTACTATTATAGCTAGTATAGTAGTAATATTTAATAACTAGTAAGAAAAGATTTTAGAAACTTCTAAGTTATAAGTATTATATTTAATTAAGTAGAAGTTAATAAATTTTATTATAAAGTATATTATTTTATAAAGTTAATTTAAAAAATTAATAGAAAATAGCTTTTAAAATTTATAATATTTAAAGACTTTTATATTAATTTAATTAAAGTTAAATTTTTATTTATATTAAAGTTTAGATATATGATTTATATTATAAAATAGAAAATACTATATTAGTAGCTTTATAAAATTAAAAACTAAAGTTATAAAAAGTATTATAAAAGCTATAATAAACTTTTTAATATTTTAGAAAACTTAAATTAACTTTAAATTTTTAAATATTTATATTAATAAAAGTTAAAATATATTAAATTTACTAATAAAAATTTTATAAAGAGAAAAAGATATTATCTTATAAGTAATATCTTTATATATATTAATTTAGAATAATATAATAAAATAATAAAGAAAAATATTAATTAAAGCTATAAAAGCTTTAATAATCTAAAATAAATTATTAAAAAAGCTAAATATCTATATTCTTAAGATAGCTACTATAATATTAAACCTTTTACTTATATTAGTAGATAAAGACTATAAAGGTCTATATAAATAATTAGTAATAGTATTAAACTTATTAAAAAAATAGAATTTTATATATTAATTATTTAAAAGTATTTAAATATATTATTTATATCTATAAAAAGGGTATATATAAACTTAATAAGATAGATAAGATAGTTTTAAAAGCTATAAAAAACTATTTTATAGCTTATAATAGCTTATATAATTATGTTTATAATATCTAAATATTAGAACTAAAAAAAGTCTTTTATATAAAGAATATAAGGTTTTAGAAGATAACTTTACTTTTATCCTCTAATATAGAAGAAGAAGTTAAAATAGTAAGTAAAGCTAATACTATTTCTAAGAATTAAATTATAAAAATCTAAATAAAGATATTAAATCTATTAAATTTATTAAATCTATTAAATCTATTAAATAAAATAAAGACTTTAAAATAAGTTTAACTAATTATTTTATTAATATAAAAATATAAATATAAATATATATAAAAGTAATATAAAACTTTAAAATATTTATTATATAAATATATAAAAATTCGTAGGCTATAATTACTATATTAAAAGGACTACTTATTAGAACTTATCTTATAGGTTATTATAGTACTATATAAGGTCTTTTAATAATATTAATAGCTAATATTATATATATATATATTAAAATTAGTATTATATTTAGTATATAAGTTAAAATTATAAAAGATATTAAAAATAAATTTAATTTTTAATTTAAAATTATAAAATAAAGTCTATTTTAAAAATAATATTATATTAAAATTATAAAATATAAACTTTTACTTTATAATATAAAAAATAAATATCTAAACTATTAATATATTAGATAATATACTTAAGTTATATAAGAAAGCTATAAAATAGATTTTAAGAAAATATAATTTTTAATTATAAAGAAATAGATAAAAGCTTTAAAAATAGAAATATTTAAACTCTTATAGATTACTTAAAAGAAATTAAATTTATCTTAGATAAATAAGTTTATAATAAAAAGACTAATAAAACTAGGGCTTAGCTAGGCCGCACACCGGATCGACTAGACAGCACACTTTTACATAAGATTTTTTTGATGACTCAGATGTAATACATTGACCTCCGCCCCCACCTAATTTTCTATGTATAGCAAAGTATCTTTTTTTCTCCAATGTCCCAAAGTCGATTATTTTTAATTACACTAAGTCTACATATCTACAAAGTATATCTCGATCTCTTTCTAAGTCCACATCTAATCTATCTCTTTTTAAAGCTATCTTGGAAGTGGTTTTAATAGTAGTTCTGATAGTATTGTAAAAAAAAATTAAAAAAGAGAGTGTAATTAGTGTAAATAATTAAAAGTATTATAGATGAAATGATTATAAGTTTTGCTGATATTTAGAATAAACTTAATTAAAAATAATTGACTTCGAGACATTGGCGAAAAAAAGATACTTTGCTATACATAGAAAATTAGGTGGGGGCGGAGGTCAATGTATTATATCTGAGTCATCAAAAAAATCTTATGTAAAAGTGTGCTGTCTAGTCGATCCGGTGTGCGGCCTAGCCGGACCCTAAAACTAATAAAGTTATTAAATATTAAGTTTAATAAGTAGTATATAGTAATTTTTAATTAAAAAATTAGAATATTATAAAACTTTACTTAATAATAATATAAATATTAAGTTTTTTAAATATTTATAGTATTTATTATTTATATAAGCTAGCTATATATAGTATTTAACTTTAATATAATATTTTTAAATATAAATATATTTAAAAGAATAAGAGTATATATTATATAACTATCTAAAATAAATAAGTTAAGTAATAATAAAGTATATTTTATTAGAAAAGCTTTATATAGTTTAAAGTAAATACCTCTATAATATTTTAACTATATTATAAAGAAGATAATATTTATAAGCTTTAAAATTTTTAATTATAAAATATACTTTTTAAAATATAAAAATATTAAAATAATTATTTTAATTTATATTAATAATTATTTAATTATAGTTAAAATAAAAGAAGCTATAATATTAGTTAAGAAAGAGCTCTAGAAAGTATATAACTTAAAAGAGATAGGTCTTATAAAGGAATTTTTTAGATTTTAAGTAAAAAGAAATAAAAAATAAGTTTTTATTAATTTGAAAAAGTTTATAAAAATTCTTAAAAGAAATTTAACTTTAAAAATATAAATCTAATAAAAATACTACTTTTAATAATATTTTAAATACTCTATCTAAAATTAGAAAAGTATATTAATAAAGAAGTTATTTTAAAATATTAGTATTAAATAAAATATATTAACTATTTAATAATTAGTAGTTATCTAAATTTTAGTTTTATTATAGTTAAGTTCTTAGAAATTAATAGAAGCTTAATAAAATAATATTTAGCTATAGTAAGGTATCTATTTTAATATTTAATAGAAATAATATTATATAATATTATATATAATTATATAAATATAATAATAGTAAATAAAGATTTTATAGCTATATTAGATATTAACTTTAATAATAATTAAAATAGAATATTAACTATAAATTATATTATATTTTTTACTAGAAGTTTTATTATCTAGATATTATAATAAAAATCTTATTAAGAGTTTTATTATAGCTAGTTATTACCTTTATTAGTTTCAGTACTAGTAAGTAGTTATAAATATATAAAGTTAGATATAGAATAAGATAATAATTAATTCTTCTAAGATAGTAAAGTAATATATCTCTTTTTATATAGATTCTAGTAATATAAAAACTACTATAGCTAGTTCTTACTATTATTAGACTAGTTTTAATAGCTAACTATTAGTATTTACTACTTATTAATTTTTATTATATAATATTAGAAGAGTAGCTAATAACTATATATTACTTTATTAATAGTTAAAATAGAATTTATTAACTTTACTTTAACTAGCTAGTTACTTCTTTAGATCTTAAAGCTATATAACTAATTAAAATAAGAAGATTTAAAGACCTTTAGTAATTATAACTAATAGTAAAAATATAAAAGTATAAATATTAAACTTATTAAATATAGTATATATAAAGTATATAAATCTATATTATAAGTAGATTATTAATAGAACTATAATTAAGTAAGAGTTTAATATTAAATATATTAAAATAAATAAGATATTAGTAGATAGCTTTATAAAGTTATTATATAAAGTTAAATATAAAAAGTTTCTTTATTAATTAAGTATTAGAAATATTAAAATAGAATATAAAAATAATAAGATAAAATAAAATATTAAATAAAATTAGAAAATATTATAGAAAAAGATATTAGAAAATAAGATAAAAAGATTAGAAAAAAGATATAGTTATAAAAAAAATAGTTATAAGTATATTAATAAAAGGTTTAATTAAAATATTCTATAAATATTAGTTCTAGTTTTTCTTAGTTTTTAGTTTAAGAAGAGATATTAATAGTCCGGCTATCTTATTAGTAGCTATAATAAACTATTAAACTTAAAACTAAAATTAAAGCTATTTTTTATTATTATTATTATTATTATTATTATTATTATTATTATTATTATTATTTATTAAAGTAAAATTTATAAATTTTATATTTACTATTTAATTATTTTTTAATTTAAAAACTCTTAATTAATTAATATATATATATATATATATATATATAAAATAAAAAAGTTATTAATATTAATAGTAAATAATAATAATATAATTATTTATAATATAATTTCTTTAAATATAATATATATAAAACATTTAAATTTTTATTATAAATAAATAATTTATAATATTATAATTAAAAAACTTAATTTATAATATAAGTAAGTATAGAAAATATTAGCTAATATCTTAATTAAAATTTTATAAAAAGTTAAATATATATATATATATATATATTATAAATTAAAAATAAAAGATATTAATATAAAAAAATAAATAATAAATAAATATTAAATATATAAAATATAATAAAAATAATATTATTAATATAATATTAAATAAAAATAATAAATTAAAAATATAAATATAGTATAAAATAATACTAATTATATTTTTTAAAAAATTAAGTTAAATGATTTATATATAGTAAGTTAATTATTAATTTAAAAATATTATATTATTAGTTTTATATTAATAAACTATTTTTTAAATTTAATTTAAATTATATATATAAATAAAAATTATTTTCCTCTTTAAATTAACTTTTTTCTAATTAACTATATATTTTTTCTAATATAAGAAGTATACTGTTTCTTAGTAGGTGCTAGTAGTTATGTCTTATTATTAGTGGTCATGGAGGAACGGGACCTATACATGGCGGCGCGGGGCACAAGTAGGGGGGTACTGGCTGTGACTCACCTTGTTAAATCTTTCATCGCCCCGCTAATGGAATAGGACGCGGGATAAAAACCTTTAAGCGATAAAATGTCAATTGGCATGTCATTCCATGCTTCTATGTTATCCTACCCCTCGTCCTTGACGCTTCTCTCGACAACATCTTCAAGCACAATTGATTAACCACTACAAGACGGTAGTTTCGTCTCGATACTATGGCTTCGTTGTCTCGGAAGGACCCGACCCGTATCTCCATATTAGGAAAGGATACGATTGTCGTCGACAATGGCATTTGGCTCAACCTAGTCGCGATGGACTTGCTCCAAAACCTTCGAACATCGACCTATGTCCTTATTACGGATACCAACCTCTTTGACACCTATGTGCCTGTTTTTGAAGAGTCTTTTCACAAAGCACTAGCAACAACGACTTTCCCAACTACCCCACGACTCCTTACCTATGCCATACCACCCGGCGAAGCATCGAAAAGCCGTGAAACGAAGGCGGAGATCGAGGACTGGATGCTTTTGCAACAATGCACTCGCGACACCGTAGTTATAGCCCTTGGAGGGGGAGTTATTGGAGATATGGTTGGTTATGTCTCGGCTACGTTCATGAGAGGGGTTCGGTTTGTTCAGGTTCCCACAACGTTACTGGCGATGGTGGATTCCTCCATTGGAGGTAAAACTGCCATCGACACACCTGTAGGTAAAAACCTTGTCGGTGCCTTTTGGCAGCCGGAACGCATTTACATCGATCTGGATTTCCTGGAGACGCTTCCAACCCGGGAATTCATCAACGGTATGGCGGAGGTTATCAAGACGGCTGCAATCCGTGACGAGGCCGAGTTCCGCAATATAGAAGAGAATGCATCGTCGATCCTTTCATCTATCCAGAATCGAAATGCCGACCGCGGTGTGTCCGGGTCACTGTCGCCGATAGAAGAGATTCTAAAGCGCATTGTGATTGGGTCTGCCCGGGTAAAGGCGGACGTTGTTTCAAGCGACGAAAAGGAGAGCGGCCTTCGAAATCTTCTCAACTTCGGGCACTCCATTGGTCACGCAATAGAGGCAATCCTGGCCCCTCAGCTCCTTCACGGCGAAGCCGTTGCTATTGGCATGGTGAAGGAGGCAGAGTTGGCACGGCATCTTGGCATCTTGGCCCCCGGGGCCGTTGCTAGACTTACAAAATGTATAGCTAGTTACGGCCTCCCGACCTCAGTTGACGACAAGCGTGTGGTGGAGTTGACTGCGGGAAAGCAGTGTCCTGTTGATGTTCTGCTCGAGAAAATGGCCGTGGACAAGAAAAATGAAGGTCGGAGTAAGAGGATCGTGCTTCTTTCGGCAATTGGACAGACTTTCGAACAGAAGGCCACGCCAGTTAAGGACGGCGCTATCCGCGTGGTTCTTTCTCCCGCGGTGCGTGTACAGCCGGGAGTCCCCGAGGACTTGAACGTTGTCGTGACCCCGCCTGGATCAAAGAGTATCTCCAACCGGGCGCTTGTCCTTGCCGCTCTAGCGAAAGGGTCGTGCCGAATCAAGAACCTGCTGCATTCCGATGACACAGAGTATATGTTGGCGGCGATCGCTCGTCTCGGAGGTGCCACTTACTCCTGGGAAGACGGCGGCGAAGTCCTTGTCGTTCGTGGCAATGGCGGGAGCTTACATGCCAGCTCTGAGCCGCTATATCTAGGGAATGCCGGGACTGCGTCGAGGTTCCTTACGACTGTAGTGGCTATGTGCAGGCCTTCGGGTTCTGCCTCTTCCACCACGCTCACGGGCAATGAGAGGATGAAAGTGCGTCCAATAGGGCCGTTGGTAGAGGCTCTGAGGTCCAATGGCGTGGCCATCAAGTTTCTAGGCAAAGAAAACAGCCTTCCCATCGAAGTCGACGCCGCTGCTGGGTTTTCGGGCGGCTCAATAGAGCTGGCAGCGACAGTCTCTTCCCAATACGTGTCGTCAATACTAATGGCTGCACCATACGCCAAAGAGCCTGTCACTCTTCGACTTGTTGGCGGGAAACCTATATCCCAAACATACATCGACATGACCATCGCAATGATGTCGACCTTTGGCATTCGTGTGCGTCGATCGCAGACGGAGGAAAACACGTACCACATCCCCAAGGGAACTTATCAGAGCCCTTCCACGTATGTTATTGAAAGCGATGCAAGTTCTGCTACCTACCCGTTGGCGGTTGCTGCCATTACCGGAACTACCTGCACCATCCCGAACATTGGGTCTGCGTCTCTTCAGGGGGATGCACGATTCGCAGTTGACGTTTTACGGCCCATGGGTTGTTCCGTGAAGCAGACCGATAATTCCACAACAGTCACTGGACCCTCCCCCGGCGAGTTGAGGGGTCTCGATCATATTGATATGGAACCGATGACTGATGCCTTCCTTACCGCATCTGTACTGGCGGCAGTAGCTCGGGGAACCACACGGATTAGAGGCATCGCAAATCAGAGAGTAAAAGAGTGCAATCGCATTCTTGCCATGAAGGAGCAGCTTGCCAAATTCGGCGTTAATTCGAAGGAGCTTGACGATGGAATCGAGATAGAGGGTGTGCAAAGACAATATCTGAAGGAGCCATCTGGGGGCGTATACTGCTATGACGACCACCGGGTGGCAATGAGTTTCAGTGTGCTCTCTCTCGCCTGCCCCAGCCCAATTTTGGTTCTAGAAAGAGAGTGTGTGGGTAAAACCTGGCCTGGTTGGTGGGACACCCTCTCACTGCGATTCGGAGCCGATCTTGGGGGGGTTGACAGTTCTCCGTCACACACTGAAGGCACTTCTGGTCCGCTGGAGCGACCTCGGACCATTTTCATCATTGGCATGAGAGGCGCGGGCAAGACGACGATGGGACGATGGGCATCTCAGGTGCTCGGACGTGACTTTATTGACATGGACGAAGAGATTGAACGCCGTGCCGGAACCTCCATACCTGATATTGTTAGGGGCGCGAACGGTTGGAAGGGCTTCAGGTCCATGGAGCTGAACGTCCTGCGCGATCTCATCGACCATGGAAGCCGCGAATTAGTGGTTTCGTGCGGTGGCGGGGTAGTCGAGACTCCCGAAGCCAGAGCACTTCTTGTCGCCTTCCGTAAGAGTGGTGGACTTGTTCTCTGGGTCCATCGACCTCTTGAGGATATCGTGGCATATCTTTCTCTGGACAAATCCCGACCGGCATACACAGAAGACATTTCGGGCGTTTTTCACCGCAGACGGCCATGGTACGAAGAGTGCAGCAATTTCCAGTACTTTGTCCCCGACCTTCAAGGGACCGGCGTAATCGGCCAGATCCCACCCGACTTCCGGGGTTACATTCAATATATTCTAGCGGATTCGCACCACTTGGACCAGGTTATTCGCAAGCAGCAAAGCTTTTTCGTGTCGCTTACTGTGCCGGATGTGGCGGGTGCTCTCCAAGTTCTCCCCGATGTTATCGTGGGCTCTGATGCCGTAGAGCTTCGGGTAGACCTGCTTCGAGATCAATCTTTGGAGTTCGTCGAGAAGCAAGTGGCTCTTCTCCGCGCAGCTACCGCGATTCCTATTGTCTTCACCGTGAGGACAGTATCGCAAGGTGGCAAATTTCCCGATACTGCCTATTCACACATGAAGCAATTGTACCTACAAGCAATACGCATGGCCGTGGAGTACGTCGATGTTGAGGTGACTGTGCCCGCAGACATTATCCAGGAAGTGGTTTCGTCCAAAGGCCGCTCTCGCATCATTGCATCTCACCATGATCCCCAAGGCCGCCTTTCATGGAGGAATGCTGCGTGGGTGCAGTACTACAACAAGGCGCTACAGTACGGTGACATCATCAAGCTAGTTGGTCTGGCGAAGGACATGGGGGATAACTTCGAGTTGGCCAGGTTCAGAACAAGGGTGGCATCTAGTCACAGGACGCCCATAATCGCGCTCAATATGGACCGACATGGGAAATTAAGCCGGGTGCTGAACCGGTTCCTGACTCCCGTCTCCCATCCTGCACTGCCTTCTAAGGCAGCGCCTGGTCAGATGTCTGCGGCCGAGATTCGTCAAGCCTTGTCACTTTTGGGCGAGATTGAACCGCGACAATATTACCTGTTTGGCTCGCCGATATCAGCCTCAAGATCCCCTGCACTGCACAACTCTCTCTTCAAATTGACCGGCCTGCCTCACACCTATTCCTTGTTTGAAACAGACGATTGCAAATCTCTGAAAACCATTATTCGCGCTGGTGATTTTGGGGGTGCCTCTGTCACGATACCCCTGAAAATTGACGTCCTTGACCTGGTCGACGAAGTGACTGAGGCAGCTCGGTCGATAGGGGCCGTGAACACTCTGATCCCTGTCAGTAAGGGGGACACGGAAAGTCATTCCATCCGTGGTGATAATACTGACTGGATGGGGATCGCCCACACTTTGAAAACCGCCGGCCTCGAAGATCAATTAAGTGGTAGTGAACATCCTGGCCCTGGCTTGGTTGTGGGGTCTGGCGGTACAGCGCGTGCGGCGATATACGCATTGAAATGCCTTGGCTTCTCACCGATTTATGTTGTTGCTCGCAACCCGGATCGCTTTAGGGAACTCACCACCTCGTTCGGCAATGGCGCAGCACTCAAGCATCTCAGTGATCCCCGGCAGATACTCGATTCCTCGAGCGGACGACAACCCTGTGTGATCATTAGCACAATACCAGCCGACAGGCCGATCGACCCCGCCATGCGCGAGATACTCGCCGCAGTGATTGCAACCCCGTCGTCCGCGGGGAAGCTCAAAGTGCTCCTCGACATGGCCTACAAACCTGCTATAACCCCTCTCATGCAGCTTGCCAATGACGCCCACTGCGGTTGGGTGACCGTCCCCGGTCTAGAGGTTTTGGCATCCCAGGGGTGGTATCAAGTAAGTCGCACTCGCATTCTATCCTGTCGGCAGGTTTCCTAATTCTGACCACAATAGTTCCAACTATGGACTGGCATTACTCCCAAGTTCTCCGATGCTAGGGCCGCTGTCATCGGCGAGTCATGACGGCGCTCCCAGTGTGTTGTCGTCTTCAGTTACCTAAACGGGGTAAATAAAGGGGAGGCGACGCCTAGGCGTAATTCAAACAGAGGAGCTAAATATCTGTAGATATATAATTAGCAATTGGAAATATTTCCTTAGTACCCCTCCATGCATTTTCTCCTTTCACTTGTCGTCTACCCTACATCTATGTTTGTTCCAAGTGTGATATCACTACAGCTACAAATTCTGATATCATCAACCCCATGTAGATGATGATGTATGTCACCTTACAGATTTTAGATATCTCCGAGGATAAGTGCGGCCATTGTCACAGGCATAAAATAAAACGAATTCATATGCCCATGCGCATGCATCATTTGTATTATAACAGATCTTTTGCTCTTTTCACAAACCCTAGTCTAATACCTTCTACCACAGATCCATCCATTCTAGAGTCTTTTCGCCGAAAATACCCACTTTCCTCTTCCATCTAAAATAATCCCATACCCAAACCCTCTATTACAAACGCCGGACAGTATCATGTCGTCATTATATCTATCGCTGACCAATGGAAAACGCCATCACCAGTATCGCGTGTAAAATAGCAGGTAATATACAAATTAGCGACTGCCCACATGGGCGATAAATGTTGTATTTGTTGCATATATTCCAGATAAATCGTGCAAAGAAGGAAAATAAAAGAGAAAAAAAAAGGTGAAGAAGGAATAGGTGAAGAGTGCTTCTCGCGGAGGTGGAAGTGACTCGAGAATCAGCGGGATTGAAAAAATCCATGATTTTAGGAACCCGAGACAGTGCTTCGTGGGTAACCAAGATGGATGGTGTTTAGAATGACGCATTTTGAGGTTGTGTGAGGTGTTATCTCAAATGCTTGTCAAGCAGGTTGGAATATGACGTCAGAGCAGCAGTCAACGTTCGATCCATGGTGCCAAGGGTGGTGCGGAGTGGCGCACTTCGTCTGTGGGTCTCGTACTAGACGACAAGGGTAATGAAGCAGTTTGGGCCAATAGTAGCGGATCTCTGACGTCAGGAAGATCCTGATGACGTCGTGGGATTGATGAGTCCTGGTCCCTGCATTTCTGGAGGGCTGTGTGGTGAGAGTTTCCCCCCCACAACCGACGCAACATGCGCCGCTTCGTAACGCGGACCCCCTTGAATACATCGCATTGAATATTTCAGGATCCAAGGCACCTAGCGAGTGACCGGCCACCCCCGAATAGCGAATTGGTTGGTTCTTTCTGGATGTGTACGACTAGTCGGCATGCACATTTCGTCTCCGCCTGTGCTTTCCAGGTAGCTCGACGTCTGGATGGCATACGCGGTAGTGCCTAGTAAGTGCGTCGGCACGACTAAAGAGTTTCTCTTCAGTACAGAGATCGCACCGAACCTTCTGCTTTCGCGCGTTGTGAATGGTATCCTCGTGTCGAGTCAGGTCATACGGTCTAGAAAAGACGGCTTTACAGACCTTCCCTGTCCCGGGATTGACGCGGTAACACCGATGGGGTCCGGCCTGCGTGTCCACCACGTTGCCTTTGATACCGCGCTGCGCTGACTTTAGACCCCCAGCCTGTCTGTGGCCTTCCCTTTTGTGCTTCTGTAGGAGAGCAGGCGTGTCGAAGCGTAGCATGCACCCGTGATATGTACAGCTATATGTGCCGCCATCGTCGTGGGCCCCGGGTCTCAATCCAGGTGGACCCATAGAAGCGCTTGTATTGCCATTGCTTTCGAAGGAAATCGCCGAAGGAAGTTCATTTGGGTGGCCGAAGGGGGAAAGATCATGCGAGGCGTATGCATTCGATGCACTGGATGGTATGTAGTGTTGGGCATTGCTGATGGCGTCGTCATCCATAACCGAGTACTGGGGCCGACCGTTTTCGCATTGCCGGAGGGAAACCTCTTCGTCAGCAAGATGCTCCATCCCTCCAAAGCGACTAGATTCGGGACGCGCAAATAACGGGAAGTTTGCTCCACCATCGGCTTCTGAAAAATCGAGCATCGAATCCCGGGGCGAGATTGTCTGGGGGGAGTTTACTTCGCTGTTTCGCAGTAGTAGACTATCATCTTCCAAAGGCGAATTGCCATGGGGATGGTTTAATGCGTGTCGTGGAGTCGGGTGAAAATCGGCCGCGCCGTTTCCATCGCGCATTGAATGTGCCAAGGACCCAGCTGCGCTGAGCCTCTGTGAGAATATATCGCCCTCAGGAGAGGTGTGCGGGTTAGGGTTCGACGACGAAGACGCTGTCGAGATGATGTCCAAATTAGGACTGTAGAGTCCATCATTGTAGACATCCGTCATTGTTCTGTCCAACTTGGGAACGTCGGGCATCATTACTAAGTAGTCAGAGGCTGGTAAGTTTGCGAACGACGTGGTAAAGTCTGTGGCCTCGGGCTTCTTACTCCGGCGTCTCCCCATCTGGTCATTTGGCACTAGGTAAGCTGGTGAATGAATGGGACCACCCTCGCTCCGGGCGTTTGGACCAGATACGTCGCCTTCTGGGAGTGCTCGTGGTTGGTGTGCAGGCGCATCCTGGGGTTTCTGGGGCGCGGACTGCTGGTTTCCGGCATAATTGTTCATGCTGTAGGGGAGCTTGGTCGAGGAATTGTTCATAGGGATGCCGTAGAGCTGCGGCCCAGTGTAAAGATACTGATCCGATGGTAGTGGCATGGACTCGGGAGCAAAATGATAGTTCCAGGGGCTGCTGGTGTGGCCGTCCCGAAATGCGTCGTCCATTGAATCTGTTACCGCAATCTGGGGGGTTGAGATATTCGGGCTGCACGGGGAGTTTGGCCCTGTCGACCCTAGAGTCGAGGTGAGAGATGACTCGCGCTGGTGAGAGGATCGGCCCGTAGGTTCTTTCGAGAGACTGATGTCCTTTCGCCACCACGGCCTGTTCTGGTAAAGAAGCTCGGATAGATCGCCTGTAGGTAAGTCTGCGACTCGGTCGATGGATGATTCCATGCTCCGAGGGACAGCAAACATGGATGATCTAGAGGGGGATGCGACCATGGCATCCGGGTCGGGCCCGAAAGACTGCGCTATCGAGTATAAGTTGGTCGAAGGCACCGATGCTGGTGATGAGGTGCGCTGAGATTGATTTCCCGTGAAACGGGATGAGTTTCGATGTGATGAAGTGTGTTGAGGTGAGTGCAACATTGCGAAGATTAGATTGTATCGTCGAGATATACGAATATTAAGACTGTGGATGGGAAAAATTCCAAGCGTGATCCAAGGTGGCAAAAGTTGGGTGTCTGCGACTTATGTACTCAGCCAGTGTGTCGGGCGATGACCTCGTGGTCTTGGTGTACTTCGTACAAGTTCGTAGGCTCGGCTAGCTCAGGGCTAGTCAAATGCTTACGGAGGCCTGGCGTTGACGTCGACGGAGGTCCCGATACTTTCGGCGCACCAATCAATTATTAATGCCGACCCCACAAATAAGGCGGCGACAAGGATCTGCTTTGACTTGTAGTCTTGTACCCTCCTCAGGACGCTGGACACTGGCTTGGCGCACCAGCATTACCGCCCATGACACCAGTTCTGCTCGCTCGGGGTTTGGACTTTGGAGAGACCATTCCACCACCCTCTCTCGTTATCTACGGCATTCCTTGTCTTTCCCAACCCTTCGCTCCGCGTCAACTTGCCGTCATGCGTCGCCTTTAAAAAGAGCGAACCAGTAATACCCGGAAGGCTCTTCTATCCAATATATTTCTTGCAGGTAAGTTGAGAAGAGAACAAGAACTCGTGACCATAAATTAATGCCTGGCAACAATAAATTTGTTTCCTCTTGATGTCGGCTGGTATCCTGATTGCGGCTGTCTCCGTCGTCCACACGTTTTTTTCAGCAGGAAGTGCAGCGCAACGCCCGATTTCTGGAAATTTAAACTACAAGTACATCTGTCAATTGATCGATCTGTCGCTAGATGCCGGCATGGCGAGCTTCCGCCGGTAGAGTGCGAGAAAATGCGAGAAAACGAAAATTTCTTCCGCTGACGAACGTGGCTTGACAGCAGAGTTTGCATGGTGCGAGTCACTCGTGTGACCGTTACAGTTGTTCCGTGGTACCACCATGCTATGAGTCAGGTACGACTGTTTAATGTTGGGACCGAGGTTCGGTGGGGCCGATCGGAGTCCTCCGGCTTCCCTTGACATCAATGCAGCCGACGCATATTGGATCTGTTCAAGAGGACAATTGAACACCGAAAGCGGTTGTCTCCGGGCTTATCTCCTAATAACGCTTCTTTCCTCCTTTTTCTTTTTTATTCTTCTCTCTCTTCGCTTTCAAATTTTTTTTTCTTCATTTCCCAACACCGGAGCCAGCTGCTCGGGTCAGGAACACTGCCCGACAGCCAGTAGAGTCGCCTTCAACTCGAAGATGCTAGCTGCGTAATTGCTGGGTAAGTACTAATTAAGGTATGCGCACAGCCACTCGACATGGGTGCAGTTTTGTTGTTGTTCTCAATCCAAGCTGGAAACTTCTCGACTCGTGCGCGCCATGGCTTCAGCTTTTACCATCTCTGGCCGAATTTCTTAGTCACATGATACTCGCCCCGGTCAGAGCGACGAGCGTTTCGACTGAAGGCCGATTTGATAATAATAATAATAATACTCAAAAAAGGTGACCACTTCGTCGCCAGTACAGATTGATTCTTCCAAGGACACATAATTTCTACGGCATCACCATATTTACACGGGAGGTCCTGTCCCATGAGAGACCAATTGATCTTTGATGCAACTTTAATCATATTGATATCTCCGTTTGAACCCCATTCCCCTATCCCATGTGTATAATACATTTAACCAGACGAAACAAAAACCCGAGCCCGTATCATTCGTAACATTGAATGCAATCGCCAAAACAAGTGCAAAACCACCAGACAGGAGAAGGTTGACAAGAAAACCAATCAAGGCGAAGAATTTAGCCGCCGAAACCGTAGAGTGTACGGCCCTGTCGCTTCAGGGCGTAGACAACGTCGAGAGACGTCACCGTCTTCCGCTTCGCGTGCTCGGTATACGTTACTGCATCGCGGATGACGCCCTCAAGGAAAGACTTCAGAACGCCACGGGTCTCCTCATAGATCACTGGAGGAGGTTAGCAACTTGTAACTAGCAACGTGGAACCAGAGACATGGCAAAACATACTGGCAGAGATACGCTTGACACCACCTCGGCGGGCAAGTCGTCTGATGGCGGGCTTCGTAATACCCTGGATATTGTCTCGAAGAATCTTTCGGTGGCGCTTAGCACCACCCTTGCCGAGGCCCTTTCCGCCCTTTCCGCCTAGAGACTGTTCAGCGACTGGCATTAAACGCCTCGGACAACGACTTCATGTGAACTCACGTCCGCTCATTTTGATTTATATGTAGTTAATAGTGTTTCGAATGGCGAAATCGCAAAAGAGTGGTGATGATAAGTGCGGTGTCCAGGCTCGATAATAAAATCTAAGGTGTGAAACTTCCAAGTTGGAACGCGTGAAGAGGAGGTGGGGAACCTTTAAAAAGCGAATGAGAACGCACCGCGACACTCAATCACCACGAAAGTCAGCCCGACCCACCTTTCGGGTACATTGTACCATGTAATTGGAAATGCTCCAAGTCATCATTCATGGGTCCAAGTGTCGTGACCGCCGTGGGAGAAAGCATCAAGTACGTACCTTCTGTGCACAGACCACACGGTATCTTGAATACAAGTGCGCATATTCGTACTTATTTGTTACATTAGGGAGGGGAGAAAGGGTGCTTCATGTCCTTCTCAGTTTGAGTTGTACATATTGCTTAGTACGAAGCATTAGACCACCCAAACAAATTAATACTTCGCTGTTGCTGGTGAACAGAGCAATCGTCTCCCTAAATATAGAAGTACTTCGTAACTACTTGTGCAAGAAATGATACTCGGGCTTGCTCTGGTACTCGGTCCCTTCACCTCACCCCAATCCTTCGCATCTCCTGGGGTTTCTTCACTAGGATGTTCCTATGGTGTGGAAGGCGCAGTTCAATGTAAATGAGTAGTAGAAACCGTCGTACTGTGAGAGGTCTCATTATCACGACGCGTTCCGCGCCTGCCCAGTATTTCTACATACCAAGTGACCTGCATCCATTTCTGTGAGTTATGTGGGGTGGATGATTCGGGGACTTGTTTGGAATAATTCGCGTCAAATCTTAGCGCGTAGGATGTGGATGCGGATATGGGAAGCCTGTGCTTGATCCTTGACCAATCATCAAATCGATACGTGTGGGGCAGACAACAAATAAAAAATATGGAATAGCCAAATAGGGAAACATTTTTTTTTGGGGCCAAGAATTCACATTTAACCCCTGCCTTGACGTACAGAATCTCAATCAGCCAACCCCACCTGACTCATCACTCACCTACAAATACCATCTCACCCCCCAACCTTGAACCTTCATTTCTTCCTCTTCAACAACAGAGTTCCATCAATTTACCCACAGACGGCTCCATCATCAAAACCATCACAACAACCAAATTTCATCACATTCACAATGGCCCGCACCAAGCAAACGTGAGTTACACCCGATGTGGAATTTATTATTTCTTCTTCTCTAACATGTGCATGATTTTAGCGCCCGTAAGTCCACTGGTGGCAAGGCTCCCCGAAAGCAGCTCGCCTCCAAGGCTGCCCGCAAGTCCGCCCCTTCCACTGGCGGTGTCAAGAAGCCTCACCGATACAAGCCCGGTACCGTCGCTCTCCGTGAGATTCGACGATACCAGAAGTCGACCGAGCTTCTCATCCGAAAGCTCCCCTTCCAGCGCCTGGTTCGTGAGATTGCCCAGGACTTCAAGTCCGATCTTCGATTCCAGTCGTCGGCCATCGGCGCTCTCCAGGAGTCTGTCGAGTCTTATCTCGTCTCCCTTTTCGAGGACACCAACCTGTGCGCCATCCACGCCAAGCGTGTTACTATTCAATCCGTAAGTTGTCTGACACGCTCACCCCGTGATCTGGTTCTGACCCCTTTATAGAAGGACATTCAACTTGCCCGCCGCCTTCGCGGAGAGCGCAACTAGATTTGAGACGTCACCTCTTGGCGACAGGTAGCGATCCTGTCATTGGTTCATGATTGTTTTTGACATGCTTCATCACGAGGATTCCGTGTGGTCGGTTATGGGTATCTGGCGTTAGACGCGTTGATTTCGCAATGGGCTGGTTGTACATTATAATTAGGCACAAATAAAAGCCGCTTGATCAAATCGTTCACAAACCATTTCGTGCTATAACTGTTGGGACGTACTGGTTGAAGTGGAGAAGGGTGACGAACGTGCGCGGGCGCGACTCAATTGCAAAATTGTGCATGCTATGTTCACATTGACCCTCGTATCTCTTCTCTGTCCAGTGGCTTCCGCGCTGGTATGCTTCGGTATTCGCCAAGCTGTCTATGTTTCTATTCCTATTATCCTACGCTCTTGGCAAGCGACCAAAAGTTATCCATCTTGTAACGACCAAGAAGCTCCCTCACCTCGGCGTCTGTTTCGCAAACCTTGCTGCCCCACTTCTTGAACGCCCTGGCCTTGACCTGGCCTTCAAATACGATCTTCAAATCGTTCGAGGAAAGGTCCTTGAGCGCACCTTGCTCGTCTTCCGCCTGGAGCCAAGAACGGGGTGTGTATTGTTGGTTCACCGTAAGACGCGATGGGGCATTCTCTGTCCAGTCGATGCGGTTGACCATCAGCTTGCGATATTGTCGAATGCCATGCTCCCCTCCTTCTGCGATGACGAGATTGAAAGTTGGGTGCATAATGCAGATTCCAGTCAGCGCCAATTGCTCGGCGTTCTTGCTTATCTTAAACCGGTGTTGGCCGTTGGCGAGGCTCTTGATCCTGAAAACCACCAGGTAAATTCCTTTAGCGGCATCCTTCTCATGGCTTGCGGCGATCTTTTCGTGCCTCTGCTCTTTCGTCAATTTCCGCTCTTCGTTGACTTGGACATGCTGCCGTTTTCGCTCGAAAATCTCTCGATTAACCCGTGCTTCCACCGCTGTGGGATCCTTTACGGCTTCCTCCCCGAGAACACGCATGAGGTTGGCCTTTTTAACTTTGGGCGGCGGAGCCGCAATGAGACCCAGTTTTTCCTTGGCCTGTCTCTCTTTCAGATCGGCCATTCTTCGCTGACGCCGCATTTTTTTCTGTTCCTTGCTTGTGAGGTACATAGGCTTCGGAGGTGGTATGTTCTGGTCTTGGGGGGGATCGATGGCGACTGGATGCTGAATAAACTCCGTGACAATGCTATCGGTAACCCGAACTTTCATGCCTCCAGAACCATCGATACCTGAATAGCTTTTCACAGTCACAAGGCCTTCATCCCACCACTCGATGTCAGGAGGGTCCTCAGTGGCGAAATTTTTCTCCACGTCTAGCTCATCGTCAATGCCTGCCCTCCGAGTCTGCTCGGCGATGCGCTTCTTCATCGCCTCAAGAGCTGCCTGGCGACGTAACGCATTCGCCTGTTGTATAAACTTGCCCTTCTGATTGAATATTAATTGTCTGGGCTGCCTCGATCTCGCGGTCTGGCTTTCTTGCGATTCGTCATAGTACGGGTTAGGTTGCGAGCTCGTCTGTCGCTGTGTGGAAGGGATATGCGCGTCTTTTCCAGGCTCTGGTCTATCGTTTGCGGGATCTTGTCGACGTGGGCGATGTGGCGATTGGACGAGACTTGATGCCCTTGTTGGCGCTTTCCACGTTCCCAAATCCTCAAGCGCTGGGTGAAGCCCGACATTCAGGCCACCCTTCGCCTTGCTACTCCCGATTGCTGCAGCTACTCTTGCTTTGAGAGCTGCCATCTTGTCTGCGGCCGATTCCATCTTATTAATTCGAGTTGACGAGTCTGGCCGGGGGCCAAGGTTACTCTGGGCGTGGTGGCGATCCATGTTTGGAAGTGATTCCTTAAGATTAGATCACCATGGAAGTTGCTGTGTTGACTCTGCTGAAACAACGTCCACGCCGTCAGAGTTCAAAGCCCAAGGCGACGATTGCTCTCCTGCTGAGCGGATTTCGATTATGTAAGCGGCTATAGATAGAATCACGTGAAGAGAATGGTCAACATGCTGGATCCAGCGCCGTGCATTGCAATTGTTTGTCTGCGGGACCAAGATTTTGCCCACCGTCACCGCTTAAATTTTTGGCATGAATTTTTTTTCCTCGGCGAATTAACTCAAGTTCACCAAAGAATCGCCTCTAAGAACCCGTGTTGCGAGACCGAGATTCCCTGCTCAACGGAAAAACGAGAGCGCTTATGCCAAGATGAATATATCTATCCCTGTGGCTGATGCCATTGACAGGGTCGATTTCGAATTCATTTCTACTGAGGAGATACGAGCTGTTTCCGTGAAGCGTATCCAGAATGACAACACTTTCGACAGCTTAATGCTGCCTGTTCCCGATGGCCTCTACGATCCCGCCTTAGGAGCATGGGGCGACCTACCGTGGGTTTATTTTCCTCCAACTTCATGGTATTATTTCCTAACAATCCAGTATATAGTTGCGATACTTGCCACCTTCGAAATGCACAATGTCCAGGTCACCCAGGTCATATCGAGCTCCCTGTACCAGTCTATCATCCTGTTTTCATGGATCAGGTCCTCCGGCTTTTACGAGCTCAATGCGTTTACTGTCGCGGCTTTAGAATGAGCAGGAAGGATGTGCACGCTTATATTTGCAAATTTCGGCTCTTGCAATACGGCCTGCTCAACGAGGCCGCGTCCATTGATGTCCTTGGGGAGGATGTTCTCGGCATCGACCGTGGCTCGGACTACTCTTCCGGCGAAGCTGAGGAGGAGGGTAACCCTTTCACAGACTCTGCAATCAAATCCAGAGAGTCTTTTGTGAGGGATGCCCTGCGACATGCAAAGCGGCGCGGCAACGACCCCGTGAAGCACGAGGGCGCCACCCAAATGCGAAGGTCCTTGATTAAACAGTTCCTGGCCGACATTGTCAAGGCTAGAAGGTGTGCCACGTGCCAGGGCATTAGCCCTGCCTATCGCAAGGACCGATATGTCAAAATTTTTGAGAAGGCGCTATCGGGAAAGGACAGGGAGTTGATGGCGAGTAAAAACTTGAAGGCGGTGGATGCTATGGCAGCCCTCCGTAAAGCTAACCCGGACAAGGCCGGCTTGGCCGAGAACGTCTTTGGCGCGGGCTTGAGCCCCCGCCCCGATAGTTTAGATGGTGCCGACGACGACATTGTTGACGCCCCCATGACGCAGCCCCGCGAGACCACCGAGGCACAGCGCTACCTGGATGCTATGGAAGTTCGTGCAAGACTTGATCTCCTCTTCGAGAAAGAGCAGGATGTCCTGAGGCTTTTGTATAATGGCCGTGCTGTGGGTAAATCCGCCGTCAAAGTTACGGCCGAGATGTTCTTCCTGCAGGCTGTCCTGGTGCCGCCGAATAGATTCCGACCTGAAGCACGGATGGGCCCAGATCGGATAAGTGAGGCTCAGCAGAATGCTCTTTACAAGAACATTTTACGAAGCTCTGAACGGGTTGTCCAAGCTCATCGCGATCTCCGCGATGAGTCTGCTGCGATGCCCGGGGAACGCCGCAGAAAAAACACACTTGCATCACTCCATCAAGCGTGGACGGAACTACAAGACTCTGTGAACTGCCTAATTGACAAGACAAAGAGCCCTGTGCAGGGCCTAGCCGCTCAGAGGGTCGAAGATGGAATCAAACAAAAGCTGGAGAAGAAGGAAGGCTTGTTCCGAAAGAATATGATGGGAAAGAGAGTCAACTACGCTGCGAGGAGTGTCATATCGCCGGATCCCAACATTGACACGAATGAAATTGGTGTCCCCCCGGTGTTCGCGACCAGGCTAACCTATCCCGAGCCTGTGACGAGTCACAATGTGAGAGAGCTGGCTCAGGCCGTGAGAAATGGTACCGAAAAATGGCCTGGTGCTTCGGCTCTTGAAAACGAGGCTGGACAAATATTGAACCTCAGGTGGAAGACCGCCGAGGAGCGAGAGTCTTTGGCTCACCAACTTTTGACGCCAAGCACAATAAACAATGGAGGAGTTAAAAACAAAAAAGTGCATCGACACCTTGCCAATGGGGATGTCGTATTGATGAACCGACAGCCAACTCTTCACAAACCGTCTATCATGGGCCATCGAGTTCGCGTGTTGCCGGGCGAGAAAACCATCCGCATGCACTATGCGAACTGCAATACTTACAATGCCGACTTCGATGGTGATGAGATGAACATGCACTTCCCACAGAACGAGGTAGCGCGAGCAGAGGCACTTCAACTAGCTGACACCGACCACCAGTATCTCTCGGGTACCCAGGGAAGCCCACTTCGAGGGTTGATCCAAGACCACCTATCAATCTCAGTTGCGCTTTGCAGCAAGGATACTTTCGTCGACAGGGGTGATTATTACCAGCTAGTATACAGCGCCCTCCGCCCCGAAAGCGGGCACATTCTCCGAGATAGGATCGAGCTCATTCCGCCTGCCATTTTGAAACCCAAGCCGTTATGGACCGGGAAGCAAATCATTTCCACGGTACTGCTCAATATAACCCCCCCTAGCTGCGGAGGTCTTTGGATGAAAGGTGGTTCAAAAATCAACGGGTCCGCCTGGGGCGCAGCTGGAGTCGAAGAGGAATCGGTTATTTTCGATGATGGTGTATTCATCAGCGGCATTCTTGACAAGTCTCAGCTGGGCCCATCGTCCGGGGGATTTATCCACTCCGTACACGAAGTATATGGCCCAACCATTGCCGGGAAGCTCCTAAGTAGCATGGGTAGGCTCCTTACCCGCACTCTACACATGCGTGCCTTCACTTGTGGTATGGATGACCTTACTCTCACCCCCAAGGGAGAGCTGTCGCGGGGCGAGAAATTGGAGGAATCACAATCCGTCGGTCTCAAGGTGGCGGCAGAGTATGTCGGCATGAAAGATCAAACTCCTTCTCCCACGGATCCCGTGCTCATGAGACGACTTGAGGAGGTAATGAGAGACGATACGAAACAAGAAAACCTTGATATGCTTATGAATGGGAACGCCGCCAAGCTTTCTTCCGCCGTCACGGCCAAGTGTCTCCCAGCTGGGCTAGAGAAGCCCTTCCCGAAAAACCACATGCAGTCGATGACCATCTCCGGTGCGAAAGGTAGCCAGGTTAACGCCAACCAAATCTCAGTCAATCTTGGCCAGCAAGTTCTCGAAGGACGTCGAGTCCCCCTAATGGTTAACGGAAGGTCTCTTCCTTGCTTCAAGGCCTTCGACACGAACCTGAGGGCTGGCGGATACATCGTGAACAGATTCTTGACTGGAGTTCGCCCTCAGGAATACTTCTTCCATTTGATGGCCGGAAGAGAAGGGCTCATCGACACCGCTGTCAAAACCTCGCGTTCCGGGTACCTTCAACGATGTATCATCAAGGGGATGGAAGGGCTCCTCGTCGCCTACGACACGACAGTCCGCGACTCAGACGGCACCCTTGTACAGTTCCTGTACGGAGAAGACGGTCTTGATATCACGAAGCAAGAATACCTTGGGAATTTTGAGTTTGTCCTTCGCAACATCAAGTCTCAAGCGTCTCAGCTGCATTTCGGCGCGGACGGAAACAGGAATTTTGCCGCGAGGAAGGGCGAGGTGATGAAGCATATGAAGAGTGCCGTCAAACATGCCAAACGGGGTAGTGTTCTGGTTAAGGATCCCGTGAATTCTATATTCAACCCAGCTCGGACCTTATTTGCCACTTCTGAGAGCTTTTTCAACGCGATGACATCGTACCTGTCTGAAAACAAGGACAATGTCATCCGTAGTGCACAAGATGAAACGGGTACCTCCTCCGCGGTTCTCAAGCCAACTCGCAAGACTGCAGAAACACTTCTAGCCACAAAGTTTATGCGCTCGCTGGTGGAGCCAGGAGAGGCTGTGGGCATAGTCGCTGGCCAGTCTATTGGGGAACCGTCGACACAAATGACCCTAAACACCTTCCACTTGGCAGGACACTCAGCTAAGAACGTCACACTGGGCATTCCGAGACTGCGGGAAATCCTCATGACTGCAGCCAAAAACATCTCCACACCGAGCATGACTTTGCTCGTAAACAAAAACCTGTCGCCTGAAGAGGGCCAGTTATTCTCAAAATCCATCAGTATTCTGCCTCTGTCGCATGTCATTGATACGGCAAGGGTTATTGAGACTGTTGGCCAGAGCGATAATCATGGATTGGCCAAGCTCTATAGAGTTCGGCTGGTGTTCTTCCCCTTGCAAGAGATTCAGCAGACATACGGCATCGAGGCTTCCGCGGTGTTGTCGACGGTTGAGAACGTCCTCATACCTAACCTCCTTTCGGTTATTCGGAAGGAGATCAAGAAGCGAGGTGGCCAGGGGAGCTCGGCCACACCCGTTGTCGGCATCCGTGCAGGAATCGTAAAACTATCGCAGGCCTCCGGCATGTTACGGCAGGCTATGGATGATGACGGCGACGACGATGAAGCCGGTGAAGGAGATACGACGAGTGCCAAGAGCCGAGAGAACCGCACCCAAACCGTATCGTACGGGCCGAACGATGAAGATGATGATTTGATACAGAGCCGGATGGCAAGGGAGGCGTCGCCAATTGACGAAGATGATTTTAACGAGGATCGTAATCTTAACGAGCCCGCCGCACCCATTGATGAAGAAGACGGTGCCGACACAGCCCAGGGGACTGGGCTTTCAAGCGAAGGGGGAAGGACTGCGCGGGACACGTTATGGGACCAAAGTCCCCAATATCTCAGTCGCCTTCGGTCGAAGCATGGAAATATCACCCAGTTCCGATACGACATTTCCCATGGTCGGCAGCCTTCCTTCACTGTCGAATTTACTGCGGAATATAATGTGGAAACACCAAAGTTACTGATGGTCAATCTGGTGCGGGACGCTGTGAAGAGATCCGTGATACAACAGGTACCAGGTCTAGGAGACTGCACGTTCGTCGCCGACGAGAAGGCAGACGACGGCAGTAAAATACCTGTCATCCACACCTCTGGGGTAAATTTGCGCGCCATTTGGCAGTTCCCCGAGTTTGTGGACGTCGACCGCATCATCACGAACGATATCGCCACCACACTGGAGGAATACGGCGTGGAAGCGTGCCGCAATAACATCATCAGAGAATTACGAGGCGTTTTCCAGTCTCATAACATCGCCGTTGACAATCGACATCTCAATCTAATCGCAGACTACATGACGAGAAATGGAGAGTTCACACCCTTCAACCGTCTAGGGCTGGCTGGCAATATCAGCCCATTCACCAAAATGAGTTTTGAGACAACCGTTGCCTTCCTACGGGATGCCTTAATAGAAGGTGATTGGGACAATCTGACCACTCCGAGTGGTAGGATCGTCGTGGGAAAACTCGGCAGAGTGGGGACTGGTTCATTTGACGTCCTTGGAATGGCTCCCACCTGCCATGGGGGCATAGCGAGCTAGTTGGTGGATGCCTGGCTAGATTTTTCGTCGTCATCGAGAAAAAGGAGGTAGCTTGTAGGCTGCAATTGTACTTGTCTGTTCATTTCTCTTTTTTTTTTTCGGTGTTAATTATACGTGTATCGACTCTCCTTATTCTTCCCTGCTCCCCGCCCATCGGCCGCAGGGTATGTTGAGATCTTGGACTTCTACTAAGATGTGGGCGGATACTTTTCCCAAGGTACACTAGCTCCGGGCTATACGGAAATTAATACATGTTTCTAGATGCGGGAGCATTGCGAGAGAAACCCAGAGCCTCCTCTATCACCCTTTGCTGGCCATGACCGCAGGGCTTGATAGTGTTGGTCATCCATTTTTCATGCCGGCGTTGCACAGCGCATAAGAGACCCTGGCTCCTTTTCAGTCTGGGTACATAACAATCAGATATAAACTCCTGCTTACAGCTTGGTGTCGCTAGCAAGGGGTCGCAAGGGGTCCGGACTCTCCTTGGCTGTGAGTTCGCCATAAAAATCATAGGGAGAGAGGGATGGAGAACGACAAGGGGTCGCATCCTCAGGTCCGGCCACCCAGGGGGGTACCATGGGATGAGTGGCCGATAGGACTGGGATATGAAAAGGAATTTGGAGCAGTCCTCTCTGGTGGTAGCGCCGTATGCGGTATGAGCGGCATGATACTCGGGAAGGGAATGGACGCTGGAGGGGAACCTGGCCCGTCGATGTGTCTACCATAGAGGGTTCCCCCATCGAAGCCCTCAGCGCGTAGGTCCAAAGTCCCTATGTCGAACCGTTTCGCACAGCCATCATCCATGTGCCTAGAACACGGCAGGATCGTTAGCTTTTTCGTCACTGAAGCCCGCACCTCAAGGGTTAGCACCAGTCGGCACCTACCGTGTTAAAGTATCCTTCCTGGCAAAGAGACGGCCACAGTAGTCGCATTTGTGATGTCGCTCCTTAGTATGCACGCTTTGGTGATGCCTATGAAGGTCTGTCTTTCGCGCAAATTTCCTGGAGCACCCCTTCTCCAGACATGGAAACGGATACTCTCGTTTTTCGTCGTGGGTTTCCATGTGAGCTTTAAAATTGTAGCTTCGACTAAAGAGCTTGCCACACCCCATGACTTCACATTGGAAATTGGCGCCTTCCTTCGTCGTGAGTCTTCTAGGAGTCCTTCGACGCCGGTCGCTTCGAAATTTGCTACCATAAAGAAGAGACACCTCCTCCGAAATACTCTCACCGTGCGGTCTAGTGCCAAATTTCCCAAGCCAAGGTAGCTGCCGTGGATCGTGTAGAAACTCAGCAGGCCCAGCGAAATATGGGGCTTGATCGGAAACGAGCGTCGTTTGCGTAGGTCTGGAAGACCGGCGACGAGTGCTTTCGTCGCCAAGACATAGCCCTGGTGTGTGAGATCTTAATCGCTCGAGACGAGCCGATCCCAATAGCTGGCGCCCAAATGATGCATCAGGGAGAGAAGGAAAAGGTGATGAAGAATGAATGAGTTTAGCTGTCCCCTGATGGGCGGGCGAGCTCCGTGCTGCTGGCCTATGAGAGGAATCTAGGGACTGCCCGGATTCATACTGCGGTGGGATTATAGACTCGAAATCCGAAAAGGAATCATAGCTGTTATCAATGACATTCGCGGCAGAGGAGGGAGAGGCTTCCATTATGACTGGTGTCCTCCAATCATATTCACCAGGTTCGAACCCGCTATCAGACATATGGGAATATAACGAGCCCAGCCGCGAGCACGATGCCTCTCCTTCGTTTAGCCTGTGCGATTGGCCGAGAAGCACAAGCGAGGGATACCGATGGGAAGGGTATTGTTGTTGGTGTAGTGGTGGAAGTGGTGGAGGTGGTGGAGGTGGTAGAGGTGGTAGAGGTGGAAGAGGTAGTAGAGGTAGTAATTTAGTTGGAGGCCTCGTAGGAGTCAGAGTCGAGGGGTTCATCGTGGAGCAGTCTGGTGTTTCCAATGGCTCGGCTGGCATCGAAGTCCTAATCCACGGTGTCGAGTGTGAAAGCCAGATTGTGACAAAGGGCTGACCTAGCCAAGGAGGTAACTAGGCTGAAGCATACATGGAACCTATAAGGTACTATGATCTGGCATATTTCCATAGTTTATGAGCAGGTAACCTAACCTTTGTATGAAAGGACAATCTAAGTGATATTTGTTGGCCCAGGGCGCGGTAAAAGTACTGAGGGCATGGGAACGCAGGATGCTGCTCTGGTCATGGGAAGTGGTTTTCGCCGCCTACCGCAATCCCCAAGCCGAACGAGCGTGAGGAGATTAGAGCTCCGTGGAAGATGTGGGGAGCGCTTTGTGTTACGGAATACGTAGGTTAAATAATGGAGAGGAATGGGCAGGCTTTCGCTTGGCAGGATCAGTGTGAGCAGGAATTGGAAATGCTTCGAAAGGAGATACCGGGGTCAAACATCCATTCCCAAGACCGGTGTTACTAACGTAAGTGCACAGGGACGGTAATTATTGGACCAAGAGTGAGGCAGACTGCGGAGGGACTTAGGACGACCGCGATTGGGCCCCTCGTCAAGGCGGATTCTGTCCCTCCCACCCTCGGCGGACAGGGGAAAGCGAACTACATCAAGCAGTTGATTTGGTGCCAGAAAGTGAATTTGAGCCCGCAATATAACATGTAGGCACCACAGGATGAGATACTCCCATCGATACTTACCCTCTCTCCCCCCCCCCCCCTCTTCTCTTTTCCCCTTCCGCACCATTGTAAGGCAGTTGACTGTGTCTTCAATATCCTTTCAATAATTCATCATTCACCACGAAGGATCCCCGACTAACATAGCCTGAGCCGGGTAGTGGGTGGGAAGCACACTCTGTCTCAGAAATTCTACTTCCAAATATGTGTTGAGCTGGTCGATAGCCAGACATGGCTAAGGTGTTTGACGACTAAACTGCGAGCATAGGGCTCTTCCCGAGATGAAGTCGTGGGCCAGGTGTAAAGTGTGCGTGAAGGATTCGTTTTTTTTTTTTTGGGACATGGACCTTGGGTGCGATGTAGCGGCGCACATGCTGGGTTGGGCTGGGCCTGGCAGGCTGGCGGAATGGAGGCTGGCCATGGTGGCATGGGGATTGATGGGACGCCAAGTGGAAGAATCTAGGCAGTCGCTAATGGCGTGCCGCGTTCCCACGAAAATGGACTCTCAAGACAGCCTGCTTTGCCGTAGATGTACATGCTTTCACAGTTACACGACCGCCCAGCCGCAGTCACGCTGTAACCTCCCATGTGCCCCGTGGGACAGAGTCACAGACGGCCTGGGGTGGGGACGAAGAAGTGGTCTCCTTGTCCCACCGAGTGTCAAACGCAGCACAGTTTTCTCGGGCCGTACACCTCAAGCGATGGTCGAGTCCTCAATCGCGTTTGAAAACGGCTTGAGCTAGAGCCGACTTTAATCTGAGGCAGCCCTGCCCCTGCCGGGCCTGCCCTACCGCTCTCTGATATGGCGTCTCGCTGATCGCACGGGCTTTTCAAATGGGGGGATGAGAGGACAAAATATGATTGATGCCCAGCAATGTACGAAGTACGGAGTACACGTACTGTTCTCGGGCATCTGCTCCTCTCGTTGTCGCGTTGTCGCGTCGTCTCGATTGGTCGGGCTTGAGCAGCGGATGATGATGCTGAGTGGCAGGTTTACGAAATTAGGCTCCTGGCATCACGCTAATTGTCCCCAGCCAGTGATGATCCGGAAGGCGGGATGCATGTATCCAATTATGGATTGGACCCGCATATTTCCTGTCAAATTGTTCATTTGTTGGAGGATCTCTGTCACGGTGATAGTGTGGCCAAGAAAGAACACTTCAAGCCACCCATCTCCACCCATCCATGTCACGGTCTTGGTACGAACTACGAAGTACAAAATATATAAGTACACTCCACTTCGTACCCCCGCATGAAAGTCACTCATGTTTCGCTGTGAGTCGGTTTCCTACAGATTTATGGAATACATATGAATTCCGCTTGAAAGATCGTGGGCGGGACTAAAAGACGAAAAGGGGAAGACTTGGAAAGGGCTTCGGCAGTGTGGGCACAGCTGAAGATCAATTGATTGATCAATGCTAGTTTCATGTGTGGTGCCAGTGACTCTTGGACCTTGGTCTCTAGTAAGCAGTGACTTCGGTTAGACCCCTGCTCGGTACCTCGGTACCTTCGTACTACAGACTAGTGGGATCCCGCACGGGAGGGGGCTTGTGTTACAGTCAGGCTTCCTTGCAAGTTTCCAGTTCCGTGCTTGCCGCTAACTTTAAGCCATCAATCATGATCATGGTGAAGGTTTTGTGGCACCAACGGCCTGCAGTATTTCATTTTCAAATTTCAACCGATTTCTTGCCAGCGCTTGCCAACATTCAGCCGTTAATCAGTTAACTCATCATGGAGGCACAGCCACCTGGATTTCTTTTTTCTTGGCTGCCCAAGAAATTGAGGACCGAGTTGCCGAGCTCCTGTCATCAGAGGTTGTGGGTCTACGAAGCACTCTGTAATAATAATCTAGATTGATCTTAAAGTGTTCAATGTTGTATTTGGCCTTTCGCCTCACAGGGCTCCTCGCGGGGTGAATTGGTGCCGAGTACGAAGTACATCAATTGATCAATATTAGATTCCGCCCTGCGTTGATGCAGCCTGAAGACCTCGACTGGAACAAGATTTTACAGCAGGCTGACAAGCTCTCATAGCTAGTATGGTTCACCGAAATCATCCCACTGATATTTTGAGGGTCTGCCTGACAAGACAGCATCAATGTAAAATATATGCTCCGTACAATGTTGACTGCATTTAGTGCTGCTCAGTTAATTACGAAGTACAACATCACAAAACGGTAAAAGCGACAAAGAAAAACTTCAAATGTTTCACGAGTCTCAATGCTCTCACGTGACCTCGCGACTGTTTGGTGACTAAGGTTCTGGGTACAATTAATTGTACTTCAGTCCAATATTCATACTTTAGTGGCGACCACACGTTTGTGTTTGGAAGGAGGAGATGCAAAGAAACATTGGCGTCTGCCTAAGCCTAAACCTCGATATATTTTTTCGCACCTCTCAGCACTTGAAGTCTGTACGTAAGTATTTTTTGATCAAATGCTATTAAGATCTTCCTCTTGCCGCAAAATCCCAGCATGTAGGAAATCCCTGCCACAGCAGTATTAGTAATGCTCTCATAACTAAATTCTCTTCGAATCAGCCTCGTGGAAGCATCGAAGCTGGTGGTGCTGCTTTCCTCTGTCCAACTTGACCGCCTGGTGGTTGAGTGCCTGCTCTATTGCAGGCATCTCTCGTAGACATATGCAGCAATGAAGTTCAACATTGAGTTGGTGCTCCTGATTCCTGGCCTTGGGCTTTTCAATTAAGAAGATGAACTGATGTAGGATTTAGCGACCTCGAGGTCCTCTTCCCTTACCCGAGAATATACCCCGGTATGTGATCTTACTTCTCTGTTACGACGGAAAACGTTGCTAACTTCATGATCTAGAGCAGTATGCGTAAGTTTCTTCCCTTTTATGTCCCAGGGCAGCGGGGATGCGTCCGTGTCTACCAGCATGTGCAAGCTCTCTAGCGCTGCTAACCCCTCGGCCTCTTCCGCCTCATCTCAGCTATATGTGTGATCTCAAAAGTATGTTGATAAGCTGTGCTCGCCGCCCGACGCTGTTCTAATTTGGAATATAGAAACCTTGGATGTAGGCGGCAACTGCGTTCTTGAAATGCCCTCGGGCACTGGGAAAACCATCTCTCTCCTGTCCCTGCTTATCGCCTACCAACAGCACTATCCGTCGCGGCGCAAAATCATTTATTGCTCTCGTTAGTGCATCCTGTAAATCCGAACTTCTGAAGATTCTCTGACCTTATGCTGGTATAGGAACTACGTCGGAGATCGAGAAAGCCTTGGCGGAGCTGAAAGCCCTAATGAAATACCGCGCGGAGCAGCGAGGCGAAGTTGAGGAGTTCAGAGCCCTTGGTCTCACAAGCCGGAAAAATTTGTGTCTTCACCCCTCTGTAAAGAGGGAGAAGAGTGGAGCGATCGTGGATGCCCGTTGTAGAAGCCTGACAGCAGGCTTCGTAAGAGAAAAGAAAGACCGAGGAGAGGATGTTGACGTTTGCATCTATCATGATGTATGGTCCTGCGTTACAACTTGATACCCGCCGTACTGACTTTTGTGTAGAACCTTGACCTCCTGGAGCCGCACAATCTGATTCCAAATGGCGTGTGGACCCTCGATGCCCTTCTCACGTACGGCGAGGAGCACAAACAATGCCCATACTTCACTGCGAGGCGCATGGTGGGTAACCCAGACCTAGCCCGTCCGAGTGGATGAAGCACTAATGAACCAGGACTAGATGCAATACTGCAACGTTATCATCTATTCTTACCACTATCTTCTAGATCCGAAGATTGCCGAGCGGGTGTCTAGAGAGCTCTCTCAGGACTGCATCGTTGTCTTTGACGAGGCGCACAACATTGATAATGTTTGTATCGAGTCTCTCAGCACAGACATCACCGAAGACTCTCTCAGGAAAGCCACCAGAGGAGCCCATAACCTGGAGCGCCGAGTGGCTGAACTAAAAGATACAGACCAGGAGAAGCTCCGAAACGAGTACGAAAAGCTGGTCGAGGGCTTACGTGGTGCAGAAGAATCCCGTAGAGAGGATGCTTTTCTGGCCAACCCCGGTATGGACTTTTCTGATTCGTGTTTTCTTTCCGGAGTGCTTCGGAACTAACTCGCGAGGTAGCATTGCCGGATGATCTTTTGCAAGAAGCTGTGCCAGGAAATATCCGAAGAGCAGAACATTTCGTTGCATTCCTCAAGCGATTTATCGAATACCTCAAGGTGAGCTTTGACTTCTACTTTTACGTACGACAATACACTCTGACCCTGCCTAGACACGGATGAAAGTCCGACAGGTCATCTCGGAGACCCCACCTTCATTCCTAGCCCATCTCAAGGAACATACCTTCATTGAAAAGAAGCCGCTCCGGTTTTGCGCCGAAAGACTATCATCGCTCGTACGGACCCTGGAGCTTACCAACATCGAGGATTACCAACCCCTCCAAGAAGTAGCCATCTTTGCAACCCTCGTAGCCACATACGAAAAAGGTTTCCTCCTCATCCTCGAGCCATTCGAATCCGACACTGCCGAAATACCAAACCCGGTTCTCCATTTCATTTGCTTGGACGCTGCGATCGCCATAAGACCCGTATTCTCCAGGTTTCGGTCTGTCATCATAACGTCCGGCACCATGTCCCCGCTCGAAATGTATCCACGGATGCTCGATTTCTCCACCGTTGTGCAGGAATCATACAGTATGTCGCTTGCAAGGAGATCTTTCTTGCCGATGATCGTCACTCGGGGAAGCGATCAAGCATCCGTATCCACAGGCTTTCAGGTCCGGAATGAGCCAGGAGTTGTGCGCAACTATGGCACGCTTCTCACAGAGTTCGCTAAAATAACCCCAGACGGGATGGTGGTTTTCTTCCCCTCCTATCTGTATATGGAGTCCATCATCAGCATGTGGCAGGGTATGGGAATTCTGGACGAAATTTGGAAGTATAAACTCATATTAGTAGAGACACCTGATGCCCAGGAAACCTCTCTGGCGTTAGAGACATACCGCACAGCCTGCTGCAATGGTCGAGGCGCTGTTCTGCTTTGCGTTGCGCGAGGAAAGGTGTCCGAAGGCATTGACTTTGACCACCAATACGGGAGAGCCGTTCTCTGTATTGGTGTTCCTTTCCAGTACACGGAGTCACGCATCCTTAAGGCGCGCCTCGAGTTTTTGCGCGAGACTTATCGCATTCGAGAGAATGACTTCTTGTCATTTGACGCCATGCGTCATGCTGCGCAGTGCCTTGGTCGTGTCCTCCGAGGCAAAGATGATTACGGGATCATGGTGCTTGCTGACCGCAGATTTCAAAAGAAGAGGGCTCAGCTGCCCAAGTGGATCAACCAAGGGCTCCTCGAGGCAGATGTGAACTTGAGTACGGATATGGCGGTGAGCAATGCCCGAAGATTCCTCAAGGGCATGGCGCAGCCGTTCAGCGCCAAGGACCAGGAAGGGATAAGTGCATGGACATACGATGATCTGATGAAGCACAAAGAAGCCATGGAGATGGAGAAGATACGAGAGTTGGAAGCCCAGGCGAACGCCCCTCCGAAGCTGACGGCGGTGTTAGATGATGAATACGGAATAGACGATGGGCTGGATGATGACCTGATGGAGATTGACGGCTTTTAATGTAAGCACGGAGCTGCTGGATGCTGGATACTGGCAGCTGGTGGTCAATACCTCAGAGGAGGGGTGGAACTGCTTGGTAGTAACGCTAGTCCTCTTGTTACAGAGAATATTGGGGGTAAGTGGGGGGAACCTTCCCAATAATTAAATTAATCCGTCTATCTCTATCCAACGCAAATTTACGCCTATGAAGGGTTGGTTTCGAGATGCTGCCGAGGGATTTTGCGGGCCCTCATTTCAGGAATGGTGTATTCCCTGCCAGGCCTCCTTCCGATTTCCACGCAGAGCATGCGGACGAAGTCTTTATGGCTCCAATATGAGCTGTGCGCGCCCAGCATATTCAGATACTGTATCTCTAGCGGCCCACTACCGGAGTGAAGGTAGTAGTCAATTTGCGCATTGTCGTTAAGGAGATAAGCCTTCTTCTCTGCGACCTCCTCCCTCGTGAAATCGTGAACTTCAAGTTCAAGTTGAGACGGCAAACGGACGACAGGCGGCTTTGCCTGAGCCACACCGGCGAGGTCGACCTTGGATGGTTTTAGCGGAACAAGGCTCCGGAGAGCATTGCCCATCATCTCGACGAGAGAGCTGGTGGTACTTGGAACATAAGCGGTCCGCAAACTCGTGGCATAGGCAGGGTCAATAGTGCCGTTCAAGAGATAGGCGATTGGATCTTCCTTTGCCAGAATGTTGTAGATGTTATCAACAGCCATACACCCTAACGACCCAGCCTCCCCATTGATATCCTTTGCCGTGGCATCATGGGGGTCGGCTCCTGGCTTTAGTCGGCCGCGTCGGGGAAGCAGGGCTCCTCTTTCCAAAAGGAGGAAGAAAGCGGCTGGACTGCCAGCAAAGAATAGGTTAGTGGTATCGAACTCGAAGAAGTCAGCAGCTGGCACGGTTTTGGACGGGTCTAGTTTAGGGGTGTAGGTCGGCTGTCGAGAGAGAATGTCAAGCGCCATTGCGCTGCCAAGGGAGTGGGCAATGAGATGAACACGCCCATGATCTGCGAATCCAGGATTATTTCGACACCAAAGTCGGTAAATTCGGTTCGCTTCGACTACAAGGGCACCTATCATCTTGGATTTATGCTGCGACATGTAGAAGGGGATATCGAACATGATGTCGGAGATCATGCTTCGCACGGCCGGAATTGTGGGTGGTTCAATATCTTTCAATCCGAAGGCCGCCAACGCCTCGGCGGTTCTGTCGGCCTCGGTCATGGGGCCCCCATCCTCAAAGGATAGGTCCTGACGCCAGTTTACGGGGAGCACCATAATAGCGGTGCTATCCTCCCTCAAGACTGCCTTGACTACGGGGGTTTTCAGCTCCATGTTAACAGCACGTCGAAACGCATTGATGGCATGCGTGAAATGGAAACTCTCAACCCTTTCCGCAAATTTTTGCCCAATCCCGTGTATTACAAGAACGAGGTCGTTAACCCGAGCCTTGTCTTTGTCTGTTTCACAGGCCGCGCAAGGCCCCGAGTCCATAGCTTCAGATGCTATCACACGAGGAGAACCGCAAATGACCATCGATTCAGGGCCCTTAGGCGTCCCGAGTTGACCTTGCGCGTCTACGTCAAAACCTCTGATAACGGGTATCCCCACGGTTGACCCTTTTATGATTTTGGCGGCGGGCCGCCGTCCGTAGTAAGCCGATGGCTTGAGGCTAGGTTTAAGCAAAAAGGCCAGCCGAGCGTCTTTGAAAATCACATGGTAATTCGCGAAGCGTCGAGGCGGTGGTGATGTTGTTGAATTGTCTGGACCGCCATGCGGTGGTACCTGAGCACCCTCAGCGGCGGCTTCGCCCCTGAAGCATCGGGCGGCACAGAAAGGGTCGACGGGCACGTTCCAGACTGGTCTACCCAAGGGTATTTTGCCCGATTTGGAGGATTCCAATGGCCAGAGGCGGTAAGAGATTTTCTCCTCGCCTAGAGGGCCCACCTCCACGGCGCACCGTAATTCGTCCTCCCAGGTTTCAGTCCAGGGCCGAAGCTCTTGGTAGCCTGCCTCGAGCAGGTTTGCAACTTCGACCGGGACTGGTTGCATTGTGTCCCTTGATCCCATAGTTAGTTTAAGAGAATGTCTTATAGGGCCAACATACCATGCAGCTTACCTATAGAACCATGTAGCTCGCACAACCACAGCTCTATCGTTGATCGGGGACCAATAGATGGGCCTCATTTGGAGGGCAGGTAGGGACACTGTATGTAGTCTGGAAGAACCAACAACAACTTCTGTAGTCGAGCGGAGGGAGCGTAATGTCTCTGTAGGGCCCATAGATACAGCTCGGTCTGTGCCCAGTTGCGACGGTCCAGCGAGCGGGGTTTCAAGCTCGTTTCTATCACTAACTAGGTGCTCTTTGCGCCTCAGATTTGGAGGGCCGGCTCCGCTGGATAAGGATACGGAGCTGCCGACCCTCATAAAAGGTGTTCCTGATATTCCGTCATCAGCGGGCATACCACGCGAGTTGGCAGATATATTTATAGAGTGACGAGAACTGCAAGAATTCTGATCTGTGGACAACGTGGCGTGGTTGCTATTCCCACCTCTAGACATATTTTTGCCATGCAATCCGAATCCTTGATCACTTGTGTCGTTTGGCGGTGCGTGATACGCGGTGCCGGCTGGGGTGCTCGGATGTTTTCGAGGATCTGGTTTGTCTTTGAGAGCTGTCATGCTCGTCATTATCTTTTTCGCGACGCTATCAAGGCTGAGCTGGTGGCGGCTTCTCCTTAGGAGCGGACAAAAGGCTTCTCGCAGCTCATTGTCCACGTCGTCGAGCAGTTCGGGACAGCAGGTTGGTGGTGGTGAGGCGGCTGAATCCGAGGTTATGACATCATGGGATGCTGCTCGGAGTGCTCGAGGGTTCACTCCATGTTTACCACAGTGTATGGCTGCTAGATACTGAATGATGCGGGAAAGCGTCTCGGCGGGAGCGCTTGTTAACCCTGTGTCTAGACTTGGATATTCCTCTGCCGAAATATGGGCCCGCCGGTGGCATCCATTGATAAGCGAAAGCCATGCATTTTCAAGGGCGATATTATCCGCCAGCGAAAATGGTTGAAGTTCGCCCTTAGCGTGTTTAGCTTCAGGCAAAGAAGTGTTCAAGTCGCCCGAGGAGATAAGGTCGTCGATAGATGTGTGCGACGAGTAGAAGAACCGGGCCAAGACCGGGGGCGGGATGTTTTCGTTTTCGTCGTATGCGGCTGGGGGGCGACTTGCTGGGGCCAGTCGGCACGAGGAAGAATAGGTGTGCCGCATCGGTCAAAGGTGAAGGCCTGGACAGTGAAAGAGGCGGGTAGATATAGCGGAGTTTGGTTTGTCCAACAAAATCCGTCAGGTCATGTCGGCAGCGGAATGGAGGATTGAGCGGACACTGGACTCAAAGAAATTAGAATTATGGCATTCCTATTCGAATGATCAAGGGAGGCAGCGAGATGGAGGGCTGTTGCTTCCAAGTCGTTATTCGGAGTAGTTTGGATGGCGGGACGACGCGACGTCAAGTTTATAAGACGAAGTGCTTTTTGTTCGATGACGTCGAAACAACCTGAAGCACTTAAAACTGGGGAGCTATGACCCTGCCGTTCTTATGTAATCATGTCTGGACTACACTACTTCGTACTTCGTAGTGGGGACACCATTGCATGAACACACTATTAACAATTTGAATTTGGCTTGGTGAGTTGTTGAGACGGACTTGAGAGGGATCAGAAGCAACAAATGGAAGCACGATTGAGAACGCCCGCGGTAATTTTTGAAAGCCCATTTAATTCTCCTGCTCCCTGCACCTGCATCTGGGGCTTCCTGGCTTTCTCCTTGCCAGAGTACTCATAGACTAATTTCAATATCAGGGGCCTGGGCTTGATGTTATCTCCGGAGAGAGCCGTGAGTGATCATGCCTGTCCAGTCCACTCGGCCATTGCTCCCACTGGAAATGAGGAACAGTTCAGATTGACTGCATATCGTCCGAGTGTACAAGGCACTAGTGTTGCCAACTGTATTTAAAGGCACTCTTTGCTGCGTGGTGAAGTTATTGATGTACATACTCCGGAGCAGTTGAGCTTTCAATAAAGGTAGCGTACAAGTACCGAGGTACATACAAGAAGGTTTGATTCACGCAGAGAACTGGACGTTTGACACCTCAGTACCGAGATACACGAAGATTGATCTACCTTGTACTTCGTAGCGCAGTGTACATCTTGTGTACACTGCCTTGGTCGTGTGCGGAGTATTACTGCTTAGATCAAGACAGGTCTAGTGCCATTACACCACACTACTTTGTACTTGTACTTGTACACTAGTGTTAGTACTTATTAGGCTGGCGGTGTGGGTCTTGTACATCCACTTTCCCCGCTCGAACTGCAACATTGAACCAACGAGCTTCAATGATCACCAAGAGTTGCACCATATCACTTCCTTCGTGATAAGGCGTGAGGCCAGAGGCCAACCCTATTCCTTACTTCTTACTTCGTATTCTCCTGTCGTCCGCCATGGCTTAATCATTGTACAATATTGATCTTGCTCTTGTTGCCGTTCCCTCACCAGTGTTCGAGTGCAGACTGCTCTGGTCAACACCTCTGCGACCCCCTCACGCTTCATTCAGTGTACCGGACGTGCGCCACGAGCCGCCGAACAACCGACACTCGACGTCCTCGTTGGCCTCACGTGGCCGAGGTATTTGCTATCAGAAAGCTAGCTGCCGACATATGGAATAGTTGTCACTGGTCCCCATCCGTTAGAGGGCTAATGAGATCCCCCGAGCTTCATATTTTATATCGTTGATATTGATAATACGCTGCTGTTGGGCGGTTCACACCCTACTTCGTATGGTCCTTAGACTTCTACGATATTCACTTCCTCTCCTCCAATCCTACTGGGGTAGCCGTCCAGAATGGCGACGATAGCTCTCACAAGGCCACTTCCCCCACATCGGTCCGCATCCGCCGCAGTCAGTTCTGTTTCCGCATCCATTAGTCTCGACGGGCGGGCTCACTCCCCCCCCGATCCAACATCCTCCAGCCCGGTTACGGTGCCAAATAAGCATATCCCATATTGCCCGCCCGGCTCTATCACGACCAGGGATGAGTGTAGCCTAGAAATTGGTGCTGATCAGAGATCACGCTCGCCATCGCTGGAGCCTAACTCAACTGCCTCCGCCTCACAGACTTCTCTGCTCTTCCCGCCAGATAGCTTTAGCCGTATCGAGTCCGGCGCCCTCTCCCTGTACATTATCACCGCGGAAAATCTTGCAGCATCGTTGGAATACTCTTCGCATCAGCCCTTGCCTGACCCTGCAAATGTCTTTCCTTGGTTCCATGGTATCCACCCACACAATCATATACAACAAGCATTTTTCACCACACGTCATAACGCCTCCCGCGCCACACCTCTGTGCCTGAGGGGTGTCACAGTCGTCAAGGCTGATGGCGACCTGAGCATTTGCCGCCTCAAAGGGGCCATTTCCCCGGACGAATTCATGCAACCGGGTTCTGTCGCTGAGTTTATCGATATCGACCCTCGGGAGGGCTTCTCCGTACGCAATTTCCACATCCAAGCCGCAAAGGCAGCGATGACATCAGATATCATCGTTTACGGAGAGGACAATGCTACCGTCATGAAGGTCGGCTGGAGTATTGCGGAAGCTCAGCATAGGTGGCGGAGTGCGCATGAATGCATGGGGCAGGATCTGCCGGAGTACAATACCTTCATATGCGCCTGTCCATTTAGCGAATTTGAAGATAATTATTACAAGTTCGTTGCGGTTGACTCCGAAGGCGGCGTGACGGGGAACATTGTCGATTTCTTCGTACAAGAGAGGACAGAAATGTACTCTATGTCGAAGGCGAGCGAGATATCCCACAATGTCTGGGTTGGGCCGACCCCTTACCCCTCGTCCGAAGACGAGCAGGAGTTCGACATCCTAATCGAGTGCAGTGATCTCGGCCACATCAATCCTGGGGCCCTGAAGGCCGTTGCAGAGGGTGGCCCGGGAGCTACGGATCGAAAACATTTTGACTTTCCATCCTCCGGAAGCATCCTTCCGCCGACTTGGTCTCACGCCGAGGCCGACGGTATTCTTGAGACTTGCAAATGGATTTACCACCTCGCACATGGGATATTGCCAATATCTTCGCCGAAGTCTGCGTTTGATGATGATGACGACGACGACGATGGAGAGGCGGATGCCGACTTCGAGAGTGATGCGGAACCCACCCACGTGCCGCCGCGGAAGATACTCATCCACTGCGCGGATGGCTATACTGAATCGACCATGTTGGCCATAGCCTATTTCAGCTATAGTACAGGTCGACCTGTTCCGGATGCATGGCTAACACTGCATACGGAGAAAAAACGCAATTTCTTTGCCTACCCTGCCGATGTAACTCTTCTCTCAACCCTTGCCGCGCGGCTACTCCAAGAGTCGCCGGTCTGCTCATCGTTAAGTTTGGCCGACTTAACTGGACTCGTCAAGACTGAACCTCCTTGGTTCACCGGGCTAGACGGGTCTTTGCCCAGCAGGATTCTGGACTACATGTACCTCGGGAACCTTAGCCATGCAAGTAACCCTGACCTCCTTCGGGCCCTCGGTATTGGCCAGGTTCTCAGTGTTGGGGAGACAGCGTTGTGGAAGGATGGTGAACACGATAAATGGGGAATGGACAATCTCTATACGGTTGAATGTGTCCAGGATAACGGAATCGACCAATTGACCGACGTGTTTGATCGATGCCTTGAGTTTATTGGTGAGTTACAAATCGCGGCCTCGAGCACCCCCTACCCATCCCATCTCGTCACACTACGCGTTCGATATCTAACGATCCATCCGCCAACCTAGATCGCGGGCGTCGCAATGGGACAGCCACGCTTGTCCATTGCCGAGTAGGGGTATCCCGAAGCGCTACAGTATGCATTGCTGAGGTCATGCGTACCCTAGATTTGTCCTTCCCCCGTGCCTACTGTTTTGTGCGGGCGCGCCGGCTCAACGTCATTATCCAACCTCACCTACGCTTTGCTTACGAGCTGTTGAAGTGGGAAGAGACGCTGCAGTTGCGGAAGGACGGTGGCTCAGGCTTGCAGCGTGAACTGGAATGGGGAGAAATAGCTCGAGAGATCGCACTCATGAACCGACCCTACGCAAACCGATGATGCACATGAGCACGAGGTTATGGCCAACCGCACCCGGCGATTTAAATGATTCCCTGCTCCCTTTTTTTTCTTTTTTCTTCTTTTTTTCCTTCCCCTTTTTATGAAGTATGTTGAATGGTTACGGCGATGCGATTATCTTGATGAAACGACGTGATGTTTTGGGTTTGATGGGCATTGGGTGATTGGCCACGTTTGTTATTCTGCCTTTCACCAGCTTTTTTCTGTCAACGCAGTGTTACGGTGCTGGCGTTTTCCTTTCCTTGTTTCTTCTTCTGTTGTCTAGGGAGGCTAGGATTGTCTATACTCTCGCGAGCGTCTACGCCTAATTGAATATATCTGGAAGTGTTAGGCTAGGCCGAACGTACACCTGATTTTCACCATGCGGCTCACATTACATACGACTGACTGCCTCCTCTGCGCCATGCATCGCGGATGGGAATTGGCCTTACGGAGGGTTGTATGTAGCTGCCGAGAAGGAAATATTCGCGAACCACCCTGAGGCCGCTGAGGACGGGTGGGTAGTATTAACTATATGAGGAAAGCCAAGCCGACCCTCCCTCATAAATTTCAGTTGTTGACCGAACCCTGTACCCTTCAGAAAAGAAAGAAAGGACAAAAGTAAGAAAAAATCATTATAAATGAAACTCCTGGTGGCAACTCCGTAAACCAACCCGTTTCACCCTGTTTCTCTTACCGAGACCGCAAATAAAGTCTTCGTTAAATACTACGACCCGTATGATAGGGTGTCGAGTTTGTCATCGCCGTCGAGGACGCTGCTTGAAATTAGCAAGTGAGTATTAGAAGCCGCAGGGGTGGAAAGAAACGTACGAGAACTTCATGGTGAGACGCCCTTCTCCGCCGGTTTCCATATCTATCTCGAATACATAGAAGCCACCATCGCTGGTGATAACCATCACCTCGGGGCTATTACTTCTCATGGCCACAACGCTACGCAGGGGCCCGGTTGGAGCCGGCTGCGTCGTCGACGTGGTAGCTCGCGAATGAGTAGAAGAGCTAACCGAAGACTTTGGCAACTTGATGTAGGCGAAGTCCCTCTGAGGCTCCCACATCTCCGTGACGGTTTGCGGCAGATACGAGCCAACAACGCCAGCTACACTGCGGCCCATGATCTGGGAAGACCTTCGCAAGATGCTGCTAAAGGAACCGCTCTGCCTCCTCGTCGCTCCCCCGGACGAGCCACCTCTGCCGCTAATGGGTGCTGCAATATCAGCCGCGTCACTCACCGGGGAGCCAGCTGCACTACCCGTCGGCGAGTCTCCAGAGCCATCATGACTGCGTGGTCGCGTCCATCGATCATTCCTCGACGAAGTGGATGATTCCAGAGCACCTGAGACGGCGGTGTGCGAGGCTGCCGAGGAAGAGCTGGAAGTCGCAGCGTTGGCCAAGCGGAAAATGTGGACAGTATCTGACACCGAGGAAACGCAGAGAAGAGTGGAAGTGGGGTTAAAGGACATGCTATAGATTGTTGATGGATACGTTCCACGGCGGAATTGGTACAATTTCTGGCCCCGAGGAACTGAAAATACGCGTATGATCGTCCCCATTTCGCTGGCGGTTGCCAACAGGGTTCCTTCACTGTTGAGGGACACGCAACATAGTGGGGACTTGTGAGCCTCGATAACGTTTACGGCTTTCAGCGTGAGTGTATCGAAGACAAGAACTTCGCCAGAAGTAGGCGGGATATATGTAGATAGTGGTGGCGCATGAGACGGCCTTTTATCCCCCGTGTCCTCTCGAGGTTTCGGTAAAGGGTAGGCGAGATAGCAGTTCTGGGAGGACGGAGACAAGGAGCAGATCGCAGTTGGGTTGGGCGAGGTGGGAATTGTGTAAAGAAGCGACATATTTGAGATGTCGTAGAGGTATATTTCATCTTCGAGGACGACCGCTAACCGTTTGCGATTCAGACGTACGGCGAGGACGGCGGAAGGAAAGGTGAGCTCGCAGATTACCGATGACCTCTAAACGGGAGTTAGAGAAGCTATTACACGTGGGAACGAGGTAGACCGAACAACTTGCGGACAGTCGCTAACCTTTGTATTTTGTATTATCAAGTGCCTCGGGGACAGTATCAAAGCCACAAGAGACGTGGAAAAGAGCATCTCGATGATGGCAATGTTTCCATCGTCACTACTGAATATTTTTGAAAACGGATCGGTATGAAAGATTCGGAACCCTTTCGATGTACCTATGACAGTCGGGAATCCACCCCCATCAGAAGCTGCTCCGTAGACAGGTCGAGGGTAAAGGCAAAGCAGTATAGCTACGGCCCATCTTACCGACTGCCAGGCAGCTATGATCCTGGTTGAACGTAACAAAGTTGAGCGCTAGATTTGCCGTCATGGCGGCGCGAAGGAGATGTGGCGTGCACGGCAGTGGAAGGACGACGGTGTGGAAGCAGAAACGGAAGTTTGTCCTAATTAACCAGCAAGAGAGGGTTGGCCGAAATGGAAAAACAAGTGAGCTCTCAATATATAAAAGGTGTGTGCCATGGACACAATCGAGCTGTAGTCCTGAGATGCTCCGAGGCGCCAATGGGTTGTTCCAGGTTCTGGGGAGCTTTCAAGTTGGGGGTTCCGCAGCAAGCACATCAAGCACCAAATCAATGAGACGAGAAGCGGGCAGCGGCGGGCAGTGGCGGGCAGTGGCTACTACTCTGTACCTTCAGTTTAGCACCAAGACTTTGACCCCGCCTAAAACTACAAAGGTGGGTCACAGTTCTCATGTCACAGTAGCACTTGTACAATTCGTAATTCAACACAGTCCATTAACTCTGGCTTCGCGCTCGACTTTGTCATCATATACCAAGGTACGAAGTAGTGGGGGCACAATTAAGAGATCGATATTGATGTGGCTTGGTTGGCTTGGGTGGAGTTCCCGCCACAAGAGCCACAACTGAATTCTTGTCATTGTTGGGTGGTCTCACCAACGTCTTCCAATCCATTGACGTCGAGCTTAATGGTTTTTCTATATCCCCAGTTGACTGAGTATAGTGGTCTCATATTGATTATTGCTGGATGATGTTACCGCACCAGGCGCGACACTTCTGATATCTTGACGGACTATGGGTCACAGAGCAGGAATAGACGAGTGAGAATGGGGGAGGAAGACGGGCCAGATTTGAAGAGAATTGCTATTTTCCATCTTCCACTTGCTCAAGTTGCTTGTCATTCCTACTCTTCTGGAGGGCAAAAAAAGGCGGGGGAAAAAAGGCCGTCTTGGGCAGAGTCTGCATCCGATGAGCGCCCACTATATCTAACCTTCCGATAACTAGCTAGGCGTATCGCAGAGCCGGCTGTTCTCCTGTAACCTAGGTCCGCCTTGATTACGGGCGGCTTTTCGGGATTTCTCTCGAAGGACCCTCCCACTGGGCATTGACTATATCGGGGACAGCTAGTCTCTCGTCATTTCCATGACGGTTGGTGTTGTGCTGCTCCCTCTCGACGATGACTTTGAAGAACTGTGCCACTTGCTGCAGAGCTATATGCTGGACGTCGGGAACACCAAGCAGCTCAAAGAAAAGTTGGGCATCAACTAGCTGTTTGGCAATCACCACATCCGGCTGGCAGTAAGTGCGGATACCCATAGCCCTGGCGTTGATCTTCATCGTATGAAGGAGTCCGCTGATTTCAGCTTGACTGTTTTGGCGTTTTCCGTAAAATCGGAACTCGTGAATATGGAGACGGATAAGCTCGATTTGAGTTTCCAAATCAAAGCGGAAGCCTACTACTTTAGGGCGTCCTTTCTGGGACCAAACGTCGGAAATCTTTTTCAGCTTGGCGGCATCAAGACGGCCATTGTTGAGCTGGACTGTTATGTAACCATGCATAGCGCAGCTGAGATAGAACTCGAGTTCGCAATAAAGCAGGCTTTGTTCCCGAGGATCAAGAGAGATTACTACGTTGTGGCTTGTCTTTTTCTGCCCACCTTCTTCATGAGACCTAGAATTTGGCGTTGTCTGATAGGTACAGATGTCAGTTCGAGATAGCATCGAAAGTAAGTAATTTAGCAGGAAGAGGTAGGGGTGAACGATATCGAACGGTAGACCAACCAATTCCTTCGCGATTTTCTTCAGAATCTCGAAAATACTCTTCTTTTGTACATCTCTTTTCTTCTCTGGAGTTTCCCCTGTTCGCTCAAGCCATCCATTTTGGCCGAACATCATCTTCTCTCCCTTCTTGGATGTTGGATAATTTTGATCAGCGAAAAATGGCGTCAGTGGAGAGTACAAGGTTGCCTTGTGTGATTCCGTGACCGCGGTAACCAGATTCTCCGATGGTCGGGCAGGCTCTTGCGTAGAAAGGGGGCATGGCTGATCACGAACGTTGGCCGATACCCCGATATCTCCATCTCGCGGAGAGAGCTTCCACTCACAGTAACCCTGGAGAACGGAGCACCCATGGGCATCCTGGCAGACTTCTATCTTCGAAGCCGGGACTCTCAACGGGCTAACCAAGGCTGTCGAGTCGTTTTCCTCAGAGTACACGGATTCGGAATCCTAGACGAAATCCTTCCTCTCAGGAGCTAGCCTGTGGGGTATTGCGTTCTTGGACAGGGACTCAATGATGCCGCTACACCGCGCAGGGAGCCCAAGACCTCTTTGGCCGCCTGCGCCAAGACTGTGGGGCGGAACCTGTTGCCTTCTTTCGGCGAGAGTGGTTCGCCTGTCGGGGGAAACATATTCGAGCGATAGGGGAGACTGCTTCTCAGTGTAGGCGAACGGGGCGGTTTCGAAGGGGACACGGGCTTTTTGCGGTACTTCTTCGGCAGCATGGTAGCGTGGATGGGGGTCTGCAGCCAAATCTCGAGGGGCGGTAATCGAACTGCGGGCAGTTCCTCCCAACACGCCGAATGGACTAGTTGGCTCAGAGTTCCGAAATTGGGACTCAGGATGAGATATAACAGGCTGGTTGGAGGGCCGAGGGAGGCTGAACCTAAAAGAATGTAAGCAAGAACCCGGAACGGCATATAAGTAACACGGAAAATGGGGAGATCTATACTTTCTCACATGCCCCCTTGACTTTCTTGCTCCTTCGCCAAGAGCACCATGCTGGGCATGCGCACGTTGCGGGATCGGGCGCCGCTGGGGCGATGACGATTGAGGCCTACCTCGTGGAGAAACGGTGACGAAGTCCCCTCGAATAGGGTCTAGTAAGTCATCACTCGGGAAACGACACCCTTCGGCCGTTCCATGGTCATGGCCAAGGTTCTTGTCATCTGCCATTTTTTTTTTTTTTTTTTTTTTTTTTTTTTTCTTTTTGGAAGGCAGCGATGCTTTTTACCTCCGGTTTGGTCTGTTGCCCTGTCTTGTGGACTTGTCACTATCCCTAAATGATGGGATGGGATGGAATAAGGTGAAGGAAGACACAGGGAAGAAAGGGGATGATGATGATGAAAAGAGAACCCCCCAAAAGAAGGAGGTGAGGTTTCTACTCGATTTGAGGATTAAGGGATTTAGGTATTTCAAGTCAGATGGATCAATTGCACCTGACTGAGGGCATGAAATGTCAAAGAAGAATGTCGAAACAGAGTAAAAAAGAAGAGAAAAACCCTAGAGGTTCAGGTTTAACTCACATGCGGCATTTCACCGACTCCAAGATGTCACCTTCGCAGATTATATAGCACCCTTTGCAGAAAGAAACCTCAGCACTATGTGGAAATATTCTATCTTGTATTTTCTAGAGCCTACATGGCACATTGAACATGCGTGATCCTAAACGAGTCTTGGTCAATAGGAAGTTATTTATCTTTGAATTCATTACCAAAGCCCTGCAAGAACCTACATATGTTACACCTGAAGTCCATCTTGTTAGGAATCATGAAGCCAGAAACACATATCGGTGGAAGATCAATAGCGCCACAATGCCGAGAATAGTAGAATGCTATCATCGGCTTGTGTCCCAATTCTATCGACAGGGGCGTGAACTCGGAGGATTCTACGCTTTGTACATATTTCCGGGCCGGTTGAGGTCCTCTTGATCATCGATCACTTGCAGCAATATGTGAGGGAAGAAGCCCGAGGGAACAGAGCGCGAGTCATTGTCGAGATGCTGTCGATCGATCCATATGGCAAGGTGTTTCGTAGGCTCAACTTTTTCAATGGCGACGTGCCGCAGTCGCAGTAAGTTGAGTCAACTGGTTGGTTGAGCCTGGTTCTGCGAGAAGGCTGTCGGGAGACCGCACCGTTTTGTTCGATCCTCCCAAAGACCCGAAGATGCGCGGAGCAGATCTCTTCTTGTCTGATGTACGCAAGGTGATGCGGTTCTGGGGCGGACTCCACGAAATTATACATATCGTATTGAATCCTAGGGATCAACTCTGTTAGTCAATAGCCTCCATAGTGTCGTGGAGTACCAAAATAGTAGATTTTTGGACGATGCTTGGGGGAGGCGCTGGAGCCCAGGAGAGCTTCGAAAGAACCGGCTATGCTGCCGTATTTCGCGGGTGGAATCGAAAACCTAGGATGGGGCCGTAATTCTCGTGAAACCATCATCCCATGCGACTGACTGGTACAAGAATAGTCATGTCTCCATATCGAATGGGCGAGCGCGAGAACAGGCAATTGGCAAGACAGGATACGATGGAATGCAAATGATTGAGGAGGGCTTGTAATAGTGTAATAATAATGTGAGCTTGTCAAGAGAGCTTGGACGGGAAAAAAAACAAAAGAAGAAAAGAGAGCTGTCGAGCTCATGCGCACGCAAGCTTCCAAGTCGAGCTTGGCTGCATGACTAATCTCTGCTACGAAGTAATTTGATGTGAAGTTGCTCACACAACAATGCATTTTGCTTGATTGATTCGACCTTTGACATTGGGCAATGGAGATATTGTGCCTGGGCCCTTTGAGTGTACTTCGTAGTGTACGAAGTATTACGGAGTAAACTAATCAACGACGTTCCATCAAATTGTTCATATTCGCATCAACCGCAAGATGGTCCCATTACGCCACCCCAGCGACCGACGGAGCTACAGTGGGCTGGGCTGCAACCCATGCAAGGGTTTTGAGCCTGGCAAAGCACGGTGCAAGGACTGGCAAACAAACCCCACACCCCACTACGACACACTACGACACACTACGACACGGAGGCAGCATGAAATGAATTGTCCAAGGCTCATTGGCTGGTGTGGCTGGCGTGCCCGGCCCCACAAGGGGAAGACGTGGAGTCAAGACATCAATTGATAGACTCCCGACTCCATTAACCGACAATGTGTGCCGATTCCACTACCCGAGCGCTAATGGGAAAAAGACAGGGTCCATCATGGCGTGGCCCATACTCTCGCCCCCGCCATCGCCGGACATACTAGTCGGCTCTCTCTTTCCTGTCGCCCTTTGGCTCGGTTTAACCTAGCGGCTCTGCGATGGTTGCTCCACCTTTGATGAATCGATTCTGGCAGCATGCTCGGCCAGACCTTTCTCCTCTCGTGACCTTGGTGTCCCTGGTCGCCCAGTGGATCTCGCGCTTGCTGCTCGGTTGCCGTCGCCGGTCAGCTACTCTCGTCTTGGTGTAGCTGGAATGCGACCTTCCCGAGTCTCTATGCCGCCCACATTGGGCCTACTCCGCAGCTTCTGATGCTCCTGCTCTGCGCATTGAAACTGGCGGCTGTTAGGCGGGTTCCCACAGCCCGAGTGGAAGTTATTATATTAACGTCCTGCGCGCGTCTCCTTCGAAGTTTTTTTCCTCTTTGGATATTTTAGAACCACTCTCTTTTCCCTGTCAATGCCAGCTCCATAACCATCTTCCTCCTGTAATTGACATCATATATTCTGGCATATCCATATACCTTTGAATACCCAGTACCCGCGATCAACATGGCCTCCGCACCAGAAGGGTACTATGACATTGGTAGGTGGCAGTTCCTTCCTGCTCTCACTCCTGACCGTGCGGGTCAACTGAGCCATCGATTGCTAATTTCGCTCTTCTTTAGTTATTGTCGGAGCTGGTCCTGTCGGACTCATGCTCTCCACCTCCCTGGCACGATGGGGCTATAAAATTAAGCACATCGACAATCGTCCGGAGCCCACACCGACCGGAAGGGCCGACGGAATCCAGCCCAGATCTCTCGACCTGCTCCGGAACATGGGCCTGAAGCAGCCCCTCATGAAATTCAAGCCCGCCAAAGTCTACGAGGTCGCCTTCTGGGATCCCCCCAAGGCTAAGGACGGCATCATCCGAACGGGAACTTGGGCTAGCTGCCCCGACTTTATCGATGCGCGCTATCCGTTCACCGCCCTAATCCACCAAGGCCGCATTGAGACGGTTTTCATCGATGACTTGCGCGAAAATGGTGTCGAAATCCAGCGACCCTGGACGATAAAGGGATTCACATCTGATGAAAAGAGCAATTCAGAGTATCCCGTGGAAGTGCGCTTGGAACACGTTGATGGCGTTGCTCGAGAGACGGTCCGGGCCAAGTACCTCTTTGGTGGCGAGGGCGCTCGATCTTTCATTCGAGAGCAGCTTGGGATTGCGGTCAGGCATAAGGACCCTATCGAACACGTTTGGGGAGTGATGGACGGAGTGGTCAAGACTGACTTCCCCGATATCAAGGTAAGAAGCATCGTGATCCGGCGCGAAACTATTCTATTAGCGTTCGCATCTAACACGCGTTGTGCTTAGATGAAATGCACAATCCACAGCCATCATGGCTCAATCATGATCATCCCCCGAGAAGACAACATGGTTCGTCTGTACATCCAGATCGCGTCTTCATCGGAACCCGACTGGAACCCGCGCAAGACAGCTACTGCCGAAGAGGTACAGGCTTCTGCAAAGAAAATCCTCCAGCCCTATTCCATTGAGTGGGAATCAGTTGTTTGGTATTCGGTTTACCCCATTGGACAGGGTATTTCGGATCGGTACACCCTAGATAACCGCGTTTTCTTGGGCGGCGATGCCTGCCACACGCACAGCGTAAGCCCGCCCACCCCCATTCTCTCCATCGCCCGCATTTTGTCGTCCAAGATTGCTAATAATGGCGGTTCTCTTCGGTGTTATAGCCCAAGGCCGGACAGGGAATGAATACTGCGTTCCTCGACGCTGTGAACCTCGCCTGGAAAATCCACCACGTGGAGCAGGGTTTCGCTTCTAGGGATATTCTCAATACGTACGAACCGGAACGGAAAGAAGTCGCCGAGACCCTCCTCTCATTCGATAACAAATACGCCAAGCTGTTCTCGCAGAGGATTCCCCAAGCCAAGGAGGTGGAAATGGCCTCGCGAACAGAGGAATCTGCCGACGACAATGAATTCGTCAAGACCTTCAAAGAGAGCTGCGAATTCACAAGTGGCTATGGCGTTGCTTACGGACCCAATATGTTGAACTGGTCACCATCCCACCCTGCCAAGTCAACTCTTATCCACCCTGCGGGGACTAAGCTACGGACTGGCCGTCTCATGATTAATGCGGACGTCACAAGGGTTGTGGATGCTAACGTCATACATCTGGAGCATGCTGTCCCCTTCAATGGTTCGTTCCGCATCCTCGTCTTCGCTGGCAACCCATCAAAGACCCAAACCGCACTCCGGGACTTTGCCCGTGCCCTTGAGCGGAAGACTTCCTTCTTCACGGCGTACAGGAGGCCCGATGAGTCGACTGTCTCGCACCACGAAAAGCACAACCCCCACAGCCGCCTTTACACTTTCTGCACCATCTTTGCCAGCAGAAGGAGCGATGTTGAGATTGTAAGGGACGTACCTGGCGTGCTGGCTCGATACCGAGACCACATCTATGCTGATGACCGATGGGACAGGCGAGTCCCGTCCGCCAAGGCTGCTGCCCATGCAAAGATGGGATTGGACGAGGAGCGTGGAGGTGTTGTGGTTATCCGGCCAGATGGTTACGTGAGCCTGGTGACGAGCTTGGTTGAGGGTACCGGTACCGCGGATGCTCTGGATGAGTATTTCGGTGCCTTCAGTACCAAGGCGCTGGGCGACATCACGGCGCAACTGTAGAAGCAGATTGGCACTTCTCATCTGGCCGAGGTTGAAAGAGCAATGACATGGGCAATATGGTTGTTAGCGCCACCTTTTGAATTGTTGGCTTTGATTTCTTGTGTATTATGACTTCTCTATATCAATAAACTCTTTTCCTATTATGAAGCCACCACAAAACTACATTGTACGATGTGCTCCAGTAACAGCTCATGGACAAGCATGGCCTCGATGGCTACTGCGCATAGTTTATATCAAGCTTGAGATCAATCCAAGTTGATTCGTGAGTTTGACTTGATGCATTTATTTTTGAGGGTTGCTGCTTCGTAGACTCGCTTTAATTATTCGCACAGTGTATATTAGTGTGTACTTTGTACCTCATACAGTCTAGCACCTCAAATTTGAGGCATATTATATTACATAAGCCACAACGACCTCAAATCTCGAGCACGTCCCACATCCTAAAGCTGGGTTTCTCGGCTTGCTGCAGAGTTGGCTGAAGCTCTCCTCCACCAAAAAATCAATGTTTCGTCACGACAACTTCACATGAACCCCAGCTCGAAACGTGTAACCGTTCGCCGTACCTCACCGAAGCGCATCTTATCGACCGTGTCAGTCTGTGCAAGCCATTTGTTGGGGTTAAAGAGGGATAATTTTGATTTTTGATGTGTTGAATCTGAAGGGCGAGGTCCGAAACGAAATTCTGTGTGCAAAACGGCAGGCGCGCACCACGTCGGGCGAGCGCTACTCATGTAGTCCCCAATGCCTTCCTGCGCAAGCTCCCATCGCTTTTGGGGATTTCTACAATAGCTCTGTGAATAAAGAACACTGAACTTGTAATTGACCCTTTTCTTATTCTCCTCCCCAAATTCCCATTCCCAGTTTTCCCATTTCCAATCAGCAATTCTCTATCCAGCATCCATACCTCTTCCCTTCTCAGCCCTTACCACAAAGGCATCATTTTACCAAACCCACCACCTCTTCCTTCATATCCCGTCTCTTCATTCCTATTTTAAACAGATTTCTACCCTCAACATCATCTGTCTACCAACCAGCCTCGTCCTGTATGCTAGGAACGAAACTAAAACATGGAACCTCCTCCAGGAAGCTCGCATCTCGAGCCGAAGCCGCCGTTTTATGCGGATATCGAAGTCTCCTTGGACCGAAGACCCGATTCGCATGGTACAGAAGCAAAAGAGTGGGAAACTTCTCAGTCTTGGAAGAAGCAGTTCCGAGCGCCCAATCGCTACGGTCCAACATCCATTCCCGAGACCGCCGCTTTCAGGTACACAAATCGTGGCGTGGATACAGACGCCCTTTCTCCCGAACCTCGTCACTGCCCCGCCCAAGAAGAACTCGTTGTCGAAAGTGCGCGGACATTCGGTGCTTCCATCACAAGGATCCGTCGTAATTGGCAATTGGTAAGCGCCCGATTCGGCAAGCATCCTGAACGCCAAGCGCACCTCTTTTTCAAGAAGCGACCAGCGTTTTATGGGAAACGCTTAGTGTATCTCGCGCAAAGTCGCCATCCTCGTCTACGAAGAGCGAAAAAGCTTCGTGATAGGCGTTCCCGCCTCTCTCGTCTCTGTCCAGGATCCAAGCCAGTCGATCCTAACAACTTGCGCCCGGTGCTGAAGAAGCCTCCCACTGAAGCGAACCTACCAAAGCTCAAGAAAACAGCTATCATTATCGATACCCCCCAAGTCCGGCTTATTTCCCCTCTTGGGACGCCCTCCCCAGTACACGTGGCAACAACGAAGCCAGGAATTGAGACAGAGACATCGCCGCCTAAAAGAAATAGGCAGCCCTTGGTGTTTAAGCCCCCTACGATCGAGCTCTTTCCAGAGAATACCGGTGTTGGTAACGAGCCCTCTGGCGGAAAACAACCCAGAGGGAAGAAACGCCGAAGAGAGAATAACGAAGTAGAGCTTCAGTTGGAAGCAAAAGGCAGCGGCCGAGGGACCGAAAGTGTGGAAGCTCTGGCACATGCTGGCGACGTGGATCCACCCGAGGGACAAGTGGAACCAGGAATGCCGACCACTGCCAAAGCCGCCACCCAGTCTAGCATCATGACGACCATCCTTACACATTTGGAGGGCACCCGTCAATTGCCTGGCCAAATTGCCGCCATCGGTACGTGAAGGGGAGGCCCCATATCCTGTCGCACACCTGTGTTGCTAATCTGTATCAGCTACACGGCGAATCCGATCTCTCTTTGAGCGCCGCACTCAGGACGATGAAACTAGAAACACTCGAGCAAAGCGAAGAAAACTTTCTGGCGAAGATGAACCCTCGCCAGATGCACCTACGCACGATGTACCGACACCCATGCGAGATGGACACCCTCTAGAAGAACCCACTCCAGAAGAACCCTCGCTAGAAGAACCCTCACTAGAACAACCTTCACCGGAGGAGCCCACGCGAGATGAACCTTCTACTATCTACGACGAACCGGCCACCTCGGACAAGTCGGATGAGGCTGCCTTCACCCCTGAAAACTCTAAGCCGGTGTGGATTTCACCTGAAGGCTTAGCCCCTGTTGCCGATGGAATTTGCAAACTCCTTGACCTGCTAGGCCTGATTTACAGCGATCTTGATCATAACTTTGATCACTCAAAGGGGCCTAAGAGCCCCACAACAGCCTTTATTGCTGGTGATAGCTTTGTACCCTATCTCCAATCACTCGTGTACACCGACGAGAAGACTCCCCCACTCGATGGCATATCCTACTCGGAGAGACGACTTCTCCTCTGCCGCGCAATTAAGAAAGCGGAATCCATCCTGCCCAAGCTCTATACTACTTTCGTCCTGTCTATCAAGACGGCGCAACCCACACCTACAACTAACATCCTACCAGAGCTATTCAGCAGGACATCGCAGAGAGATTTCCGCTTCCTCAGAGGCTTTCTATCAAAGCTTAGTGACATTTGCCATGAGACCATATCTCCCCAATCCTTTCCCGACACAACCCTGGAAGTGGTGCTGAAGGACCTAGATGCCCTCGCCAACAATAGGCTTATGCCAAGCTTGTATCAACTGGTGCTGAGTGCACCTCAAGAAACACCGGCTACTACGACTACTACCCCTACTCCGGTCCCGCAAATCACCGATCCCAAACCTCCCACCCCACCAATCACAATCACATTACCTGGGAGCTTCCCTGCAGAAAAGGAAGAGGAAGACGTCATCGAGACCTGTGACGCATCAAAAGAGAGTCAAGAACAGCGACCATACGAGCCTGCCCGACCCTCTAAGCAAAATGAGCTATCAGCCGAAGCAATACGGTCTCGTCTATCGGCCAAGACAAGGGTACAGTTGATCACAGCCCGGGCCCGGAGAATCGGAAAACGCTACCAGGTCCTTCCCCGACGAACGTTTGACGTTAGAACCCAGACCGATTTCGGGGGGGAGGCTAGTCCGGCCGTTAGGCCTCTTCAACAAACAAGCAACAAGAAAAGAAAAGAGGCCCCTGCGCCCCGGCCGTTGATAGACCAGTGGACAAGGATCCGCCTTTACCAAGAGGGTCAGAAGATTCGCAAGTCTCACAAACCTCACCTTTCACCCCTGGGAGGTAAACTCTACCGGGCAGCAAATATTCAATTTAACGGCGGTGCCTCTGGCGAACCCGACAAGGTGGTCCTGGCGTCCTCTCAGGAGGCGCTCGCCTTTCTCTGGCGACGTGGCCGAGACAAGTACACACGATCTACTGCAACCCCGGCGCCCGACCCCAATGACTTACTCAGCTGCTTCAGTTGGTGCCAGACCGACCACGAGGGCCGAACTCACCCATCAGAAACACCGGCGGATGACCTCCCGAGCGTAGTCGACTCCTTCGAGGAGTTGAAGGTCTCAGATCTTATTTCAGACCGACAACGTCAGGAGCGAGAAGAAGAGGAGCGGAAGAAAGAGCTTGAGAAGCAGCGCGCAGAACAGGAGCGCCAGTTGCAGGAGGAAGAGCGTCGCCGGGCGGAAGAAGAACAGCGCCTACGAGAGGAGCAGGAACTTGCCCAAAGGCTTCGCGCCGAGGAGGAGGCACGTAGCCAGGGGCGCCTACGAGCACCGAACTGCCCATTGTTCCCTCAGTTGTCACCTGATTGGTCTGCGCGGGTACACGATTCTTATTCCAAACATTCTCGGGGTGCCATTGCAAAATCCCTTGAGGCAGACCTCCTTCAACACGACTTTGCACGTCTCGTGCCACCAACCGTTTGGCTGAATGACTCTGTCGTCAATGGTAGCCTTCTTTGGCTTGATAAATTTATCAACGAGGCGGCCGGTTTGACTGATGTCAAGGCACAAACGCGAAAGTGTTTAGTTCTGGGCTCTTTCTTCTACAAGAGATTAAACGACCAGGGAGTTACGCAAACCGAGCGGACGCTTCGGCGCCACGGTGTACATAAGAATAATTTCCTCGACATCGAAATTATCCTCATGCCCATCTGCGAGAATAACCACTGGACGCTCATGGTTATCCACCCGAAACGGAGGACTATCGCGCATGTGGACTCGCTGAACCCCAGGGGTAGTGAGGCTCGTATGGCCCTTGTTCAGCGGTGGATCAAGACTGTCCTCGGAGACTTGTTCGTCCAGAGCGAATGGCGTTTTGCTAAGTACCCGACACCTGAGCAAACGAACGGATATGATTGCGGGGTACACACCATTTTGAACGGAATGTGCCTGGCTCTTGGTCTGGACCCCTTACAGACCTACTCTGCGAGAGAACTACCGACACATCGCGAGAACATTGCTGCTGTCCTCCTAAACAGCGGTTTCAGAAACGAATACAGTCTCGCAGAATGTTAAGGCATTCGCCAAAATGCCCCCTCCCTGATGACATGGTGGCCGGTGGTTACACTATGGCTTGCCAGCCCATAGCATCGTGGCAGCAGCTTACCGGGCTTGGCCTTGGTCACACTCTCTACCAAATTACCAATTGATACATCTTCGTCTCTCCCTACAGGCGAGCAATACACTCGCTACCACTACACCAGAAGCATAAGTCTTCTAAATACCATTACAGCCCTCAATGCTAGCGGATTACTGATCCCCTTGATCCACCAAGTCGATGCTGGGCTCATCGAACGATGACGGACACACATCAACTGCCTCTTGTACATGGGCAACGAATCGCCGAATTCATTTTCTTCTCTTTCTCTTTGTCTTTCGGCTTTTTTCTTTTTTCTTTTTTTCAGCTACTTCTAGGCCACACGGGGTTTAAGTGTGAGCAGGGAGGGGGATATACCAAACTCGGGATTGCATTTATATTAGGTTCATGGAATGACTTGTTTTGTTTTTTGTGTTCTTTTCTCTTTTTTCCTCTTCTTCTTCTTCTTCTTCTTCTTCTTCTTCTTCTCCTCCTCTCTTCTACAAGAATTCTTGATTTTTATATTCCGCCTTTAGCTAGCCGAGGCCCCAACATGCAGCATATTGAATTAGGCTTTCTACATGTGACGGAAGGAAGAAGTGCTTACTTCATTTTGGGGGGGGGGGGGGGGGGGGTTACGTACAATCGAGCGTTCGTCCATGCATCATGTCTCTGACCGAGCAGCATCTTACTAGCAAGTAAATCTCTAATGACATCTTGGTTGCCTTTTTATGTTCCTTTTTTCCTTTTTTCTTTCTTTCTTTTCTCTCGCGTTTTCAATCCACTTAAATCAGACAGGCCACACTATCGATTGATGTGGGGCGAGGTTGCGGACGTGGAATTGGAGAGAGAACGAGACAATTGGAATTGTACTTCGGCGAGCCTGTGGTTGTAGTGTAGCACGCCGATCCACGCAAAGTCGGGAGAGATAACGATGCCCATGCGGGCGCAAGGAAAGGTATGAGCGTAAGAAGATCGAATTTATCTGTGAAGTACATTACGGCCGTGGACCGGGGTTATCTAGGTAGTTTATATCGGACGTGTGCCGTAATCTGATGGACGAGGTCGAGGCGGTATGATCTATCAATCTGATCAATGACACACCTCTGCCCATTGAAGTGCGTGAGTGTATACTCACCTCTGCCCATTGAAGTGCGTGAGTGTGTACTTCGTACTCACGTCATGTTCTCAGTGCGAAGGTAGGATGACCCTCCAATGGATAGGGGCCGGGAGGCACTCGGATCGAACAACTTGTAAGTTAACAATAGCCGAGAAAAAAAATATGAAAAAAAAAAAAAAAAAAAAAAAAAAAAAAAAAAAAAATAAGAAGGGGAAAGACGAAAAAAAGTTCGTACGATCAATCAATTTGGAGGACCTGTCAAAAAGAGTCTGATGGTCTGGTGGTCTGGCTGGTGGTCTGGTGGATGGATCCATTCTTGGAAGGGTTCTAGAAAATCTCTTCGAATACGCCACCTTCAACAGACCAGGACAGGGAGCGGACCCTTCACGACACAATTGCAGAATTGCAGGGGACGCAATGCAGTGATTTCGCCCCACAGCGTCGGGTTTGCCCTATCCGGTGTGTCCGGGACTTGGACAGATCTGAATTCCTCCGCAAATAGTGTACAATGTCTTGAGGCCAATCTTGAGGTATCGAGGTACCTTCGTACCAGTTGCTGCCCAGAACATTGAAGAGTCTTTACTATTACATTGTACGAAGTAATGGAGTTTGTGTTGGTTCATCCCCCTTGAGTGGAACAACGTACTGGAAGGTGGAAAAAAAAATCCACAACCTGGCATCGGACTAATGTACACGTCCTACCTCGCAGAGTAGGAAGTGTATGAGTACTCCATACGACGCTGCACGTTCCTCCGGATCGGTGAATGTGTCGAGGCGACCATGTTGATGTGCTCGGCTTGGCACACTTGAACTGACTCTGGCCAGTACTTCGTACTTTCGCAGGAAACGACCCCCACGAGCCCCTCGTTGTCCCTGGTCAGCCCAAGCAATTTCAACCGATTCCGGCTGCCATTTATTTCACCATCCACTTTGGCCAAGGATGCTACGCTCAGCATTGTTTGTGGGTCGTCCCTTAGCATGAAGGCGAAGGGGGAGAATTTACTGCCCCAGACCTTTTCAGGTAGGTACATATCTTGCGAAGTAGCAATCATGATACCCTGTGCAGCACGAGTCGCATTGGACTTGGCCATGCGACGATCGGTGTCCCAATAGTCGGGGTCGAAAAGTGAAACGTCTGGTGCAATTATGCAGCACGTGGTGGTCGTACCGCACTTCACCTTTTCAAGGGAGGCTGGGAGGCTGGGAGTCTGGGAAGAGGAACAAGAAAACCAAAATGGTCCATGTATGGGTCAGGAGAAGCATGACATGAGAATGGATCAAGTGGGCATTCTAGGAAGCGATGCTGCGTGATCGACGGCAAGGTACACTACTTGCTGAGTAGGTTTTTGATTCAACCCACGCGCTTCACTCTGTTCATTTTGCGGACTGGACCTGTAATATGAATAAATTGACGAAATAGAAGATGACAAGGGGCAACCTATCTTTCGGTGATATATTGCCTATCCCGTTGCTCAGGGAAATGCCATCAGAGTCAATTGCATGGCCAGCTGCCGCTCCAAGATCAGCCAATGACCAAAGCAGAGGGAATTGCAAACAGACTTGCCGGCATCGAGGCATGCACGTTTCGGGCACTCATCACCCCCCAGAAATGGGAAGACAAATGAAAGAGTCTATAGAGAATTTTTGTGGTTCTCGCTCCCTCCCAGTCTACGAAGTACTGTTATTATCAAGTGGTGGTTTCAAGATGATGATTTCTCTGTTTTCTACTCCCGGCTACGCGAGGCGAGATTGTCCCATTGGATCTTAACATTCCCTATGTCCCAAAAATAGCCAACTTTACACCACCTCTCCGCGTGATACTCTGAGATGATGAGGCAAACGAGAATGGGCTGGGCTGACGCTCCGTTGGGTCTCTCTCTCTCATATGAGGTGGGTTTCGGGTGCGTGCAGTGCAGTCCTACGTACTTCGTAGTTTACTTTGTCTGTACGAACTAAGTTGTAGATACTTCGTGCACTACAACAAGAAGGATTGCCTCCGGTCAAATTCCCTCGCCAGCTTCTAAGGAGCAAGACGAAAGGGGTCGGATGTCTTAAGCGACTTTGTCCGATCGACGGACCGGTGCCGTCTCTGCAACCAGACATCAATCCTCCAGAACCGGGCTCATGGGTTGGGATGGAAGAACACGAAGCTGCAACTCCAGGCTGAGGCGAAAAACGCAGCAGCAACAGTGTCTGCATACTCATACTGAGTAGACCATACTCTCCGACGAAGTACTTCGTACATTGGTTGCAAATGTGTTGGGGCTGGGATTCTTTGTTGGTCAAACAAGACAGCACGAGTTCTGATGGAAGGATTGATCAATTCTTGGTACTGGTCAAGCTTCTTCTCATGCTGAAGCACGGTTGCACCAGTGATCCCTTCAATGTATGTTGTCACTGGTGTCACTGATGTCACTGCATCAACTATGAGTTTACTTGACCGAAGTAGTTTTGTAAGGCGGCTCATGCGCGAAGTAGTCATGGTCTTACGAGGTACAGTTTCGTCCTTCGTAGGTTAGTTTCGTTTTGCTGTGATACGAAGTCCAACCTGAACATTTGCAGTGTTTATGCTAACATTGACATTGACTTCTTTCCGAGGCGGCACAGGACCGTACTTCGTAGCTGGTCGAGGAGTTGAGTACTTCGTACTTTGTAGTAATAGTGGACTAATAGTGCTAAAGTTCCTGGGGAAGATCAAAAATCCCCTTCAATGTTGTGTCCACTAGCAAAGATTAGTGTACTCAGTAGACACTGCTTCCTAGTGTACACTAGTCTACACTATAAATGGTATTGATCCTTGGTAGTCCACTATTGCTTCGTAAACTACAATTGTAGTGCCGAGAAGACTCCACCGCTCTGCCCTACATACGCTCCATCAACGTTCCTTCGTCCTCTATTGTTCTAGCAAAATTCTACTTCGTAGTCGACGCAAGGCAAAAAGTACCCACGTGCACGTTAGTGAAAAGGAAAGAGTTCGAGAACATTCAAGTCGGTGCTGTTGCTTTCTTTGCCCTGTCGAGTGTCGACCCACCAAGGAACCAAGGAACCAAGGAGCCAAGGGGCATACCCGTGTTCAGCCGCTGTCCGACAAACATTGAAGTCTGGTACTTCGTTAATTCCTTGGTACGAAGCAATTATGGCGCAAGGCAGAAATCGGCCGAGGTTTTCCATGGCCCTGTCACCGAACACACCTTCGAAGACTCTCGATCGCAGTAATTCCTTTCAGTATTACGAGGTAGCATTTCTGCGTACTTCCTTCTGGTAGGCTTGGTCCCGTTTCAGAATTTGGCTAGGATGGGCGACATGAACGCCAACAGTGAACTTCGCAGCCTTTCTCCCTCAATGGATCAATTGATACTTCGTACATCAAGCTTGATAATTGATATTACCTAGTGTAAACACCTAAACAAGTAAACAATGTCCACAGCGGAGCTGAAAAGATCAAATTTTGCTCTCTCTCTTTTTTTTTTTTTTCCCCCTTTGCCCCCCAAAGTATTATGTACTTCGTACTAGAAGTTTCACTTTCAAATCCACCCAAAGTCTTTATCATGTCAGGTTGATGCTTAAAACCCACTATTGTTCGGGATCATACCATTAAGTACCGTCAATACCGTCAATACCACCCGTAATATTCCACAGTGCGATGAAATGGGCTTGGTTCTACGTCACCTCTACTGCTTCGTGCTTGAAACCTCCCGGTTCACTTCTCTCATTTGATCTCGGCTTAATCCGAACAACTAATCACACTTTTCTCCCAATAAGGCAGCGCTGATGGCACTGTGGTGTGTGAGCTTCCATCTCAGGACACTCAGTCCGCGAACCCCAAGGCTTCCATGCATATCGCCCTGGCGAGGATTTTTTTCCCTTTCTCCACCCCTCCCCCTTCCCCCTTCCCTTCCCCCCTCAGAATGACACGACACGTGCAAACGAAGTGGACGGGCTTTTGGGCCGGAGGCGTTTGGTAGCCAGGCAATAAATGACACGGAAAGAGGCGAAATGTTCCCAAATGGCTTAATCAATTGGTGTTTGTCATTTTACACTGAAAGGGCTGTCTGAAGTACCCGCCACTCAAATGATCAAATGTACTTCGTGGAGGTGCAACTACCCGTCACTCTCAAGATCGCGCTGCCTCTGTCGCGACCAAGAAGTCCGATATGTTTGTCCGGACAATCCTAACGGTGTTCAACGTGTGCATGTTTGCTGGGGGGCTCCGTGTTTCCCAGGTGGATGGATCTGCATCCCGTTGACAAGAAGGTGCGGCGCGGCTCCCAGTCGGAGGAGAGCGAGAGGATCATCTCGTTATTGCTGTAGCAAGTGCCGTAAGCAGCGTGCCGCCTTGCCTGACCCCTTGCGGAATTCTCGTGGTCTGTGAAGTACAAAGTAATTTAGAACACCCATCCCACCATCCCAACATGCAGCATCACCAAGGGCGTTGTCGGGACTCTATTGGTGTTCAAAGTGTCTTCTCGCCTGCCCATGCTGACAACAACGGCGAACTAGTGCAGGTACTCACAATATCCTCGATAAATATCGACGATTGTGAACGCCACTCCGAGGCAGCAGGTTATCAATGTTTGGTTTGGCAGCCGTTTGTATGCGTCGTTGCTTTTTTTCGGGTCCTTTTTTGTTCTTGTTATTTTATTTTATTTTCTTTTTCTGCTCCAAGGCTGGCAATCCTCTGCGCATACTGACCAGGGTCGAGTTAAGGGCGTGGAACATTAATTAGTAGGAAGTACGAAGTACTTCGTATACTCATCAATGATGTATTTACCGATCCAAGCCAGCAAGCACAAAGCAACAAAGCACATTATTGACAATGATCCATTCAATGTTGCAATGTGGCGGTTCTTGACTTCGCAAGATCAGCTCGGCCTACTTCGTACTTCGTACCAGTCATTGCACATCCACTGTGTACTTGCAGATCCACAAATTGAGCGTGTCTGTTTGACTCGTTTGACTTGGACTAAGTTTACTTTGGAGACGACTAGGCCATAAGGGTACTTAGTTACGCCTTTGCCTCTGCACCGTCACAACGCTCCTGAGCTTCTCCACCTGTATCCATCAATATGTTCCTACTGTATACTTATGCTACTTTGTCCGCTGATCGAGGAAAGTACTGTCCACTCCACTACACTACACTACACTCTACACGAGTAATACACTGTGGTGTATGTCTCCAGACAGTGTACTTCGCAATGTATCTATCAGTGTACTCATGCACTGTAGCTTCGTACCCACCCTTGGCTTTTGACAAAACCGACTTTCCCACTTGGACTGGGTACAAAACTACAAAGGAACATTCTACCCGTCTTCCTTTCCCCGTTTGCGTTTGTGTCCCGCAGACCCCCCGATTCCGATTGCTCAAAACCACCTGCATTGCCTCCTCTCCAAAAGTGTCACCCCCAATTCTTCCTACTTAGCATCAGGTTCTTCCCTCTCTCTCGCCTATTAATGCAGCAATAGAACTTTCTTCAGATTGGGATCTTCATGTTGATGAGTTCTGGGATTTCCTTCGTCTCTGTTGGGTTCACTTCTGTCGACAATTCAGCAACGCTACATACTTCGTACAACCTCTCCATTTCGCCTTGTTTGCATCTTGCCGTTTGCATCCTGCATATTGCCTCGTTTGCTTCCTGCACCTTCGACTTCGAGGCGCACTTTCGGTGTTTGTCATTTAATCCTTGATTGTGGTCCGAAGGCTCCAGCAACAGGAATTAAAAACACAAGGTAGACGAAAAGCAGAAAAAGGACGTGTTCCGCCCCCCGAAATCCTCTGGTCGGAAACTGCTATCAGACTGCATTGTTGGATTGATTACACGACGACAGTCGATTCGAAATCAACTCGAATCATTTCTGCGTTTGTGGCGTATTAGAATCCAGACTGTCTCTCTACATCTCATTTATGTCTTGTTAGCGCCACGATCGCGAAAAGCGAAAGCGAAAGCCAGCCAGCCAGCACGCGTGGTTCAACTTGCTCGCACTGCCCGAACCATCATCTCCCGTGAACTTGATCAGTCCAATCTACAAGCCACAAAACTTAGCAGTTGCTCTTGTCATCTAGTTCATAAGATCGACACCGCCTCCGTCGCTTTCCGCCGTCACCGACGCCTTATTCTTCGCCTCTCCACTATCTCTAGTGGCCTGACCAAGCACTTCACCCCCGATTACTCAGGCCGAGGCGGAGCAACTACCTCCCCCTTCCCTCCCCCAATTACCATCAGAGAGCACCTTGATCGATGACGGTGCCCTGGACTTGACCGATTCCGCTTTCGACTCTCCTCTCCGACATCTCCGAAGATTCTACATCACTAAAGACGCCGGTTGCCCCCCTCCTTGACCCTTCCGTGTCTTGGCTGTTTTTCAAGACTTCAAGACTTGTCAGATTTCTCATCTTTGAACATTCGCATGGGGAGTTAACTTCCAAGTCGCCTTCTGTTCGACCTACGTTTAACTGCCACCCACACCCCACCCTCACCGCCAGCGGTGTCTTTGCTGGAAAAAGACATGGTAGTGTCGAACCTACGAAGACAATCGCCGTCCTCCTCGAGATCCGCCTCCCGTGAATCATCCCCGAAAACCTCTTCAATCCTCGAAGGCTGGGATTTCAGCCTCCGCACGATGATGCCGAACTCCTCAAGGCCACCTAGTGGCGCCTTCCTCGCAGCGACCTACAACCCACCCACCTTGTCTGAGATTCTATCCAACACATCTCCACCGCCATGGACCTTGAGCGCGTTTATGGCCTACCTGTCTCAGAACCATTGTTTAGAGACACTGGAGTTCACCATGGAAGCCGAGAGATACCGAATTGAGTATAACCAAGTTGTGGAGCGAAAGACCGTCGTTCACGACGCGAACGAGTACATGTGCTCTTTATGGGCAAAGTTAATGGAGGCCTACATTGTTCCATGCTCGCCTCGCGAAGTCAACCTCCCCTGCCCCGTCCGCGATCGCCTGCTCAGTCATTCTTGTTCGTCAACCCCGCCGCATCCGTCCCAACTGGACGAAGCAGTCAACATAGTGTACGAACTCATGAACGACTCTGTTTTGGTACCATTCATTGAGTCGGTTTCCCCCTTCTTCTCAGACCACCGTATAGAAGACAATGTCCCCGATCGTCGTCACAGCCGATCCCGCATACGCTCCGCGAAGGAGCCTTCGCCAACACGACGCGAGGCTAGCCGATCACCCAAGTTTCTTCCGGCTGTTCTCGGAGGGAGAGCCAACCGATCCGCTTCGGCTTCAGTCGAGGCTGTTGATCGCGCTGGCTTGACGGACGATAGTGGAGGCTCAAGCTCCCCCCAGGCCACAGAGCCAATGACCCCGCCAATGACGCCACCGACTTCCGAGTGGACGTTTGCGCCGTCCCCACCCGGCGGACTTCAGCGGGCGCTCAATGCTCATAATAACGGATGGAAGAAGGTTGGAGCTAAGCTAGGTCTCGGTAAAAGGCCAAAGCCAGGCAGCGTGAAGCATCACCAAGCCGCATCGACATCGTCGCCAACCGATAAAGATGTCTCCATGGGTGAGGGTAGTAGCGGCAACCGATTATGAGATGGACAGGTCATGTCATCACCGGTAACCTCCACCACGGACCATTCCAGACTAGCAACTGTCTCCTGTCCCTCAGAGCGACAAGAACAGTCTCCCGAGCCGGTGTGGGAAGAACCCCACCCGGGCCAGCGGTTACCTAACGTGACCGAGTCGGCATTGCCGAACTGGGGCGAGAGATGTGCCAGAACGGACGGCTGCTATCTACAAAATAGCGGAGAGTGCAGGGGTGGCATGGCCGCAAAGGTATCCACAAATCATCGCAGTCCTCAATACAGGATTCAGCGACCATCATTCGTCAAACGAGACATCCGCGTCAGGAAGCATCCAAAGGTTGAGGAAGGCGGACGACGGAAGTTGATAGGGCTAGGTCTAAGTGACTCGGCGACACGAACAGCAGGATCGCTCATGTCCCTCCCGGGAATGGTGGCTAGCCGTGCTGCGGACATTGATTATGAAACAGACGCAAGCATCCAGTCGGAGGCGTCAACTGTGTACGCTGACGAGACGCTTGTTCCTCCTTCTCCGTCGTCACGTTCATCACCACTTACCGTAACCGGCCTGTGTCCCTCCTCTGATGGCCTTCCGGCGGGCGGCGGCTCTGGACGCACGTTGCTCGGCGCAGATGCATTTGGTGATGCTGGCCCAGGGGACGTGTATGGCTGGGAAGCGGAGCTGGAAAGAAAGCTCATGGTGCACGAGAAGTACTCCGTCGTTGCACAACCTCTTGCAGCAACCACAGTTCGGTGGAGAAATCTCGGCGCACGGAGGTTATTCCAGCGCGTGTTTAGCTTGAGCAGTGCTCGGGCGACGGATGATTTCGATGGCGGACGGAGAGCCAGCGTGGCCAAGTAATCAATTCTACCCGGCCCGTTACGGCAAACGCGTTGCGCAAAGGAACGACGAAACATGCCGCTCCTTGGCAGCTATTCTTGCCCTTTGAGACATACCACATTCGACAATAATCGGCGATTCGCAGCTAATTGGGGATACGACATTCAATTCGGCTGCTGTATCTTTTTATTTTTACTTTTTTTTTCTTTGTTCCCTTTCTATGGCGTTTTGGGTTCACGACCAGTGTTTCGAGTTGTCGGGCTTTTCTCTCCTACCGGCATACTTCATATTTCTCTCTTCTACTTTTCTTAGGCCTTGGTAGACGGTTACGGTTTGGTTCACGAGATACGTTCACGGCATATAAGGCATGCATGATAGACGGGGTTTTGGCCTGAGGGGAAAAGGCGTTTTGTGTTTAAGAAAGAGTCGATAAGTTTGCTTTCGCGCTCCGGGGGGCCGGGTTTTGGATGGACACACATCCCGTTGTTAATTTTTTTTCGGCTCCTGGAAGCCTGGCATGAATCGGCTTGTGTGTGTAGTAGCAGGGCGCTGGGCTCATTTGTGGGCGATCCCGTTCCCGGAAGGGCTGTTCGTTCAACATAGAGAGATCATCACTCCCGCTTCTGGTCCGATTCCACCCGTTCTGTGATATAAGCTCTGCTGTAATAGCTCTTGCTTCGTAGTCTTGGAAGGATGATGGTATGGAACGCCCGCCTTCGCTCGTAGCCCTTGCCCGACTTGTCTACTAGGAGCCTGTACACTAGAGTGTATGACCATCAAAAAGGTCTCTCGACCGCATAGGAAAAGGCAAATCCGATGTCTAAACCTAGCACCCGGAACGTAACCAATCCTTTATGCTAGTGGAGAGAACATTGAATTTCCTATTCAATGATGCCAAGTGTAGTCCTAGTGGTCGACAATTGCTGGTGGCTCCTGTACTCTGGGGGGCTCTAAGGAAAGACTTCAAATTGGTATCAATGTCCATGGAGCATTCACACACTCGGGGATGGGACGAGAGCCACGAAGTACCGTACTCCGTATTAACTGGCCCCGAAAAGTAGTCGTATGGTAGAATACAGCCATCTACAACCGGATCTCCTTCCGTAGCAACATACTGTACGCTTTACACACTTTCCATTGCTTCATAAGCAAGTTTCCGAGAAGTGAATATTCCAATGAAGCGTCGTTAACCAAGCTCATTTATAAAATCATCACTCAGTATCCTTCCCTCACACTATCGCATATACGGTAATATCTACGTTAGGTGCTCATATAAGAAGAAAGGAAAAAAAAAAGAAAGAAAAGAGAAAACAAAAACCTCTACTGAACCGGGTCCGCTCCCCAGAAATAAGTCCAAATATCAATCCCCATCCACTCATCCTTATACGACCTCACCTGCTCATCAGCAGCAGCACCGGCGCACACCAAAAGCGGCATGAAATGGTCCGCGCCGCCAGGAGGATGCATCTCGAAACTACTCGGCAGGTCCCTCCAGCGCTCGAGCTTCCGCAGCCTCTCGGCGCGCGTGGCGGCGCCGACGGCGTCCGAGAGCGCGGCGTTCCACTGGTCGGAGCGGGTCTTGAAGGCTCCGTGGGCGGCGGTGCCTCCGGCGCGTAGGTAGCCGAGGATGCCGAGGTTGTGGAAGGAGGCGAAGCCGGAGCCGACGATGGCGATGTTGGCGTCGCGGAGCTTGGAGAGGGCGGCGCCCATGCGGAAGTGGGATGCTGGGTCTTGGCTGGCTAGGATGGAGACTTGGACGATGGGTACGTCCGCAGCCGGGTTGATGAGCAGAAAGGGAATAAAGACACCATGATCCCAACCTAGAATAGAGTTCGGGAGGAAGGGAAGTGGATCCCGGGTCTCAGAGAACTAGTCTTGTCTATCGGGCAGCCCTTGCGTGTTTGGCAGGACAAATTCCATGCTTACCTCTCTCAGGATTCAACTCCGGCTGCAATCCTTCTGCCTCCATTGCCCTCCCAACCTCGGCGGCTACCTCGGGAGAGCCGGGCGCATCATACTTCAAGCTATACGACGCCTTGGGGAAGTTGTAGTAATCATAATAGAGCCTATGCTTCGCGGCCGAGGAGACGGACGGTCGATCCTCTTGCCAGTGCGCAGTGACGACGACGATAGCACGGGGTGCCCGAGGAGTGCCAAGGCCTAGAACCTTGGGCACGCGTTTCGTCAGAGACTCTACGATGTCCTTGTGGTTGGGATCACCGAGGACGGGAAGCGGGCCTGCCACAGCTAGTTAGCTTCCCCCGGGATGAAATGGACGGTGTTGGATGGTGTTGGACGATACCTCCGCCATGGGAAATGCAAATTACTGGGGCGCCGGGCATTGCGAAATTTGGATCTCCGAAGTTTTAAGTTTGGTAGACTAATTAATCTAAGATTAACAGACGACGGATCATGGGTGTGGGGAGATTCAATCTCATGAGTCAATCGCACGAGTCAATCGCACGAGGGGCTTGGGACGATGACAGTTCAATGTTATCAGTTATCAGCTCACGAAGTACGAATGTACAGAAAGAACATTTGATGGTAAGAGGCACAAGACTTTGAGTTGCTCCTTTGCCACCTGGGCGATCCCCAACTCGGCAGATGTTCTCGGGAAGCTTCCCGAGAAAGCTACATACTTCGTACACTAGTCTGCCGAACTCAAAAACGCCAATTCGATGCATTCGAATGTTTGCTGTAATGGCGTATTACAAGCCAACTTGTCAAGGGATGCCACTTCTGGACGAAATGGCGCGAGTCGCGAATCCAATTGTCCATTGTCCATTGTCCCCGTTTATGAAATACACCTTTACACCATTACACCATTACGGTGTACGTGCACCGTTACACGGCATTGCCCATTACGCATTTGTCAGCATCACTGATTTGTCAGGAAATTACTAATTCTCCTTGAGTCAATTGACAATTCACAATGCACAATTCACAATTGAATTGATCAATTTCAAAGATGGTGCGCCATCCGTCTTCGTGGGTTGCAGCAGCACTGTCCCTGTCCCCCCTCCATCGACGTCATCATGCGACCAAGCCTTGGAGGAGGCAGGATCCTTTTTGCTGCGGACGATCAGATCCGGAAAACGTCGGATTCACAAAAACAGTTATCAAACTCAATGACTGCCGGTGCAACAATATCTTTTGATATCCGTGGAGAATTTCCCGCCTTTCGAAGTCTCGAACTTCTTGCACTTTTCGCTGAAGATAGAGGACTGAAGATAGAGGCAACGGCCTTTGTCGACAAGCTTTTAGCCAACCTTTGGAGGCCTCGGGGCGGCATCGCTCAGGCAAGTGTCACAAAGATCGTGGGAGTTTGGAATGCTTCGTACATCTAGCGTACTTCGCGAGGGGTCTATCCTAGACCAAGTTCTGCCATATTTACATTCCAAAAGAAAAGAACCAAAAAGGGGGGAAATAGCATGTGGTCGGGGATTATGAGTCTTATACCAAAAAAGCCGACTGCTCTTGAACCGGGGGATGCGAAGCGATTACCACGCATACACGCACATACACACACGCGCACACATAACCAGAGTAAAAGTGCGGCCAGCGCCCATCCACAATGTGGTGCTAGCGAAGAGGCTGAGAAGGGACCAGGGCACATCGAGGGCAGTTCCAGGGCCTCACTCGCCTTAGATGTCTGTGGGTCCATCGTGCCGCGAGTACATCTTCCACTCGAGGGAGTTGGCGAAATCAAGCTTGCCTTGCTCGACTTGCTTCCGCGTCGCTGAAAGCATAGGCTGCGGAAGCCCCATTGATTCGAGGAATGCAACCGCTAAAGGCGACAATTTCTAGTTAGTCCCCCTGCGAATCGGAATGAAAGGGCAGACATCTTTCTACCCAAGGAAAAGGGAGGGAAGAGAGAGAAAAGGGGAAAAAAAGGGAAAAAGAAGAAGAAAAAAAAGGAAAAAAAGGAAAAAAAAAAAGGGGGGGAAATAGATGTGTACAACTTACTCTCCTTCCACTCTAGATCCTGCCGCCTCCTGTCCCAGTTCAACTCTTGCGCCATAATATCAATTACCCGCGGGAGAGCTTCGAGAGCAGCTTGAGCGTTGAGGAAAGCCAGCCTCGTCCGCCTCGCCAATACGTCCACCGCCGTCTGCGCATACTCGTGCTTTACGGCGTACCGCACTTCGCCATCCACGAACGGATAAAGCTGGGAGATGCGCTCGCCACGCGCAGGGAACCGCCGATCCGTAGGCTGGCACAGCGAGGCAACGGTCCAGGCTCGATCGCCGTAGCTTTCCGTTAGATGCTTGGCGACCTCAGTCTCGACGCCAAAGTGCTGGATCAGAGGGATGAAGAGCGTCTTGCTGAATCCGTGGGCGCCGACCAGACGCACGTTGTGGGTCTGGCAGGTACCGTCCAGGATCGCGCCGTCGTCGATGATGTTGGTTCCGCTCACAGACGGCGCGTTTTCAAAGGGCTTGGTCTGGAGCCCGAATTCCTGAATGGCCGTGTCCACGCATTCCTCCGCCATCTGTCGATAGGTCGTCCACTTTCCGCCAGCACAGGTAAGCAGTCCCGAAGCCGAGATGTCGATGAGGTGATTTCGGACGAGTGACTCCGTGTTCTTTGCTTTGGGATCCTTAACTAGGGGCCGGATGCCGGACCAAGCGGCAAGGACATCCCCCCGGCGTACGTTGATGTCGGGAGCGATGTAATGCCTAATCTCATTGAGAATCCATTCAATGGCCTTTTCGTCTGGGAGCGGGTTCGGTGTGATGTCGCAGGCCTCGTCCGTGGTCCCCGCGATGGTGTTTCCCTGCCAGGGTAAGAAGAATATAACACGGCCGTCAGACGTAGAAGGGTCGATTAGGCCCATGTTCGATGGGCTAAAGTAACCCGGAAGCATGACATGAACTCCAGAGGATGGCGAAACAATATCCTTCAAAGTGGGGTCATCCATCTTCCTGATCGAATCGCAGAATGGACCAGTGCAATTGATGACACACTTTGCCCTGATGGTGATATCCTGGGACTTGCGTCGGTCTCGTTCCGGTATGCGGTCGCGTACGGCCGCACCACATATGCTGCCGTTCTCGTCCTTGAAGAGCTGGGTCACCTCCATGTGGTTAACGACGGTGGCACCGTAGAGCGCGGCGGTCATGGCGATGGACACGTTCATGCGCGAGTCGTTGTGTGCGCCGTCGTAGTAGACCAGGGCACCGAAAAGATCGGTGCGCTTCAGCATGGGAAAGGCCTCGAGAGCCTTGCTCTTGGTCAAAAAATAGGAACTCTCGACGCCCTCGCTCCCAGCAAGCACATCGTACAGTTTCGTGCCCACCCAGTAATAAGGGGCCTTCCACCACCTGTCTATAGGTAGCATGATAGGCAGCCACATGCTCAAATGCGGTGCTGTTCTCAGAAAGTATTTACGCTCCTTGAGGGCTTCCTTGACGAGCTCATACTGAGCGTAATCTAGATTCCACACAGCCTTTTCCAGGTACCTCACACCTCCGTGGACGAGCTTCGTGCTCTTACTGCTCGTGCCGCTACTGAAATCATCTCTTTCGACGAGAGCAACCTTGAGGCCTCGGGTGGCTGCATCGAGGGCAACGCCGGCACCGGTGGCGCCGCCGCCGATAATTAGCATGTCGTACTCATCGTCCTTGGACTCGGTGCTCCGCTTCAGCCTCGCAATCTGCTCGTCTCTGGATTTGACGCGGGGAAACCGGGGCAGCTTAAAGGTCCCGTCTGCGCCGTAAATCGGATGCGGGACTACCGGGGGCTCGAAGCCCGGGATTTCGCGCGGACGGTAGCTGTAGAAGATGGCGCCACCCACAAGGCCGGCGGTAACGGGAAGCGCCCACCTCCGCACGAGCCGGAAACGAGGCACTGGTGCCATGGTGAATGCGAGTTGTGTGTGTGTGTATGCGTGTAAGAGAGTGAGTGTGGTTGATGTGACGATACGGACTTATATCAGAAGGTGTCAGGAAGTCCAATTAGTTGCTGATATCCCCACTGAAAATTGAGAAGACGGAATAAGCCAGTCCAATAACCCTCTTCGCGAAAGTGGAATGGAAATATCCAAGGAAAAAAAACACGGATGAGGCTTCAATAAAATTCCAAGAAAAGAATAGGATGTCCGTAACACCTCTCCCTGGCTGAGGATGGAATGACCGGATTGCGGTATCGCAGGGAGTTGCAGGGGCTAACAGAGCCAGAATGTCGTCTTCCTCAACCCACGGCGTAGGGGACCGCTGAGACGGATGAAGAGAACATGAGCATGCCCTAGCAAGGAGTCGGATACGAGATTGGTCTAGGAGAGGGGGGGAGGATGAAGGGGCAAAAAAAAAGAAGGAAAGGGAAAAAAAATCCGGACGGGATTGTTTTGCGTTGTCTCCAGGCCGTGCCAAGTCGGGATTACATTTTTGCTTTGTAGTTTACTTAGACGACAACAGCCTGGCTGAAATGTCCTTGAATACCCTCCCTTGAATGCCCTTCCATGCGCATGCCTTTTTCAGTGTCGCTTGCCATAGTATCGCGCATGCCGCGTGACGCACATCGATTGACTACGGAGTACTTCGTAATAATACTCCAATAATAGTGCGGGACGCACATTGCGGCGTCGGGGCGGTTTTGGGCTACCGTTGTTCTCGTGCCTAGGCTATAATGCTCATTCAATGTTGAGATTCAATGTTTGCTACATAATTTTGATCGTTTTTCACATGCCATTATTACACAGTTGGAAACCAACAATCGAAAAGTCCCGCCTGGTCCACACAATTGCACGCCCAGACACCCCCAAACACCCCCACTATTTTAGAGTGTATTTTTGTACCCTAGTATCAATACACCAACTGTTAGTATTATAAAGTCCCCATCAGCGTACTTGTACACTGCACTACGACAATTGTATGAGGTTCAATGTTTGTCATTAGAATTGATCAATTGATGTACTCTTTCCCCGCGCCATTGTCACTGCACGTGGGCGTGGGCGGGCAATCTCATCTGCACTATCGCCCTGGGCCTGGCCCTGGCCCTGGCTCAGTCTTGTTGCTGGGGCAGGCGCATTCCATCAGTTGATCAGTGAACAGCAACTGCCAGGCTTACAAAGTAAGCTTGACTGGATTTGATCAGGCTGAATGCCATCCCGGTATCGGATAATAGGAGCTTGGGCCGTTTTTTTTTTCCCGGATGGATTCGAAGCCTGCAAAATCGAAGCGGCTGTCTCCTTTGCCTGGCCAAGTCAACCCTCAATGAGCACAGAGAGAACTTCGGAGTCTGTGAGGGATAATAATGAGAGATATATTGAATCTACTAACCATCGACCCGTTAGCAACAGTAAGCAACATTACGTGTCAAGAAAACAGCTCATTGAAAAGAGCACATGTCGAGCAGCATTACGTGCATGTCGTTAGGAATGTTGGTCTTGCCAAAGCTGCTTGGAGTAGGATGGAGGGAGTAGGGACACATGCTGCCAGCAGCTCCCCCACGCCCTTCGGCCGGACTCGAAGCTGCCCTTTCCACCAATGATGGTTACATCCGATTCCGAGTACTTCTGCTATCTCGTGAATGCGGATCGCTCACTGCGGGCAGGTCCGGAGCTAACCAAGCCAATGGCCTTGTGAAAACAGCGTAGAATTCTTCGCATTTCTTGCCCCCCTTTGCGAAATATTCTCCGTTTACCGATACGCCGTAGATCCCTTTCTATGTCGTCTCGCAGCAAATAAATATAGCTGCAGCAGAAACTTGGCTATCCCGATGTTCGGCAATCGCCGTAGTTGTACACGCCAGCATAGACCCGACCAAATGCCCCATACCCTTTGTTTTGTCCAGCCTTTTTTTTTCGCCCCTTATAAAAGCTTCAGGTGCCCCGTAACCTTGTCAACCAAGCTCTGCGGAGCCGGCCCAACCCCAAGCACCGTCAAGCTCCCCGCCTCGATCTGCGTCCTCCCGGCGTCGGCAATGACCTCCGCCGTGATGCCCAGGCTCCGCGCAATGCCCATGAGATCCATCATGTCGTCCTGGCTCTTGATCTGCACGGCAATCTTCTTCTGGCCTCTTGATTCCCAGCGTCGCAGGAGTCGCGCCTCGTTCGAGTTAGGATTCCGTTCCGCCTTGCGCGCGAGCGTCTTGTAGCAGGCGAGCGTGGCGTGTGAGCACTGAGCGGCGATTTTGCCTGTAGAATCCCCGTAGGTCGTTAGCATTAGGAGGATCTTGGAAGCTTGTTGATAAAGAAAATGCCATCTAAGACAAAAAAAAGCATCGAAGGCAAAGGCACCGATGTCATTCACCTTTTGTCATGCCCAAGTCCGTACGGACAACTAGAACCAGTTTGCATTCCTCGTTCGGTTTCCCCATCGACACGGCCGCGCCGAGTTTCGTGCCTCCCGCGTCCTCGCTCTCCTTCGGCTTCTTGGACGAGTCCGACCGAAGTCCGTCTCTCTTATCGGCCTCCTCGCCGTTGGCCCAGTTCGGCGCGTGGTCTAAAATCGTGTCATCCTCGTCAATGTCGGATTCTTCGCTCTCGACGGGGTCTTTGTGGTATCTCCGCCGCTCCTCGGCCAGAGCTGGGGAGATTAGGTAGCCGCGGATGGCGTAAACGCCTAGGAGGAAGCCGGAGAAGAGGGAGACGAAGCCCGTCGAAATTAGAATGGCCGTCTGTCTCGATTTTTCGTCGAGCTCCATTGCGTCGTGTATTTTCGGTGAGAGATGTTGCTGGTCGAGGTTCGTTAATTTTTCTTTTCCCTTTTTAGGTTGTCAATTCAGTCAATTTTTTGAAGGGTGCAGCAATATTAGAGTATATCAGCGTTGCTGTTTGTCCCTGTCCAGTTCATGACGGCACCAATAAAACGACATTTGACAGGAATTGTCGGGCACTGACGCCACCTGGTTTTTATCCGGTCACACAGTGCCGCCTGGCTGTGTTGCTGTTGTCTTTGCTTGCCCATACCCCACTGAATTTATTAGATTCACCACTTGAAGCAAGAAATTGATCCCACAGCTTCAAACCATCATTCTGCATAATTAGATCTGGAATGGAAATTTTCCTGTCCAACATTCCTGAATTTACTTCATACGATTCCTTTCCTCGGACCGTGGTTTCTGCTGTTGGATTTTAGGCTCTAGTTATATTTAAATCTAGTTGTCACATATATCTATCTGCCATGTACAAAGAGATGATCCATATATGCCCGCTCTCTGGCCACTCTCTATCACTCACCAGACGCTTTCGAATCTGACAACATAAACTCCTCTAAACGCGTAATAATCTGTTCCACAGCCCACTCGAATGTAATTTCTGGATCTACATCAAGCCCCTGATCCAGCTGGGCCACGATGCCAAACTCCGCCATCGCCTTCTCGTCCAAGGCACCTTCAACATCACCATTCTCGAACAGCCACGCATGAGCTCTCGCATAGTTAGGCCAGACAATATTCTCAACGTATCCCGGCGGGTCTTTCCAGAACCCCTCGATCGTGACATAGCCATCACGAGCTTCTCTCCTCTGCGATGCCTTTTCCCGGCTCACGAGTAAGAAGAGCTTGAGGTCGATAAGCTTCATAATAGACACCATTTCCTTCGAGTAGAGAAGGAACCCGTCAAAGAGGCATAGCCGCAGCTTGCCTTCCGTGAACAGACGATGGCCCGGCTCGCCCTCCCTCAACCAGGCCGCCACCCTCTTCTTCATCTCATCAATCTTGGCGTCGGACACCGGGCACCTCCCCACCGAGTTCTGGTCCTCCTTGGATTCTAGGCTTGCCTGAGATAGCCTCTTAGTCGACGAGTCCGAGTCTGGCAGCGCCGAACAGCCATGGTCTGTTCGGGCGGATAGGGAGGCAGAGAGACGGATACCCACAGGGAAGGTGCCGGTGGCGTGGATGTGCGCGAGTGTCTTTTCCATATCGGGGATGGAGATGGCCTCGGCGCAGTCCCAGTCTAAGAAGCCATGGTGAATGGGTAACCTTTTGGTTGTGGGAGAAAGGCACTGGTGTCAGTAATCGAACCCGCGAGGACGATGGCTACATGATATGAGCAAAGGGAAAAGGAAAAGAAAACGGGAGGGAGAAAAGAAAAGGAAAAAAGAGAAGAAAAAAAGAGATAAAAAAGAGAGAAAAAAGTAGAGAAGAGTAGAGTAAACTGAATACTAAAATGAAGGAGGGGGAGAAGTTCCTACTCGGTCTCTGGCTTGTAAAAGTCATCCTCATGTAGAATCATGGTGCTGGGAAAGATCTTCCGCAGCAGGCGAGCAAGAGTGGTCTTCCCGCTGGAAGAGCATCCGCTGATGCCAACGATGAACGCTTTTCGTCGCTCCATCGAGACCAACCGTTCTTGCCCCGTCCGCGGTTCCCTCTTCTTCGTCTTCGATGTGACGTAAACTTAAAGGCGAGCTAATAAGCACCGCGGAATGCCTGGCTGGTGATTCAATGCATCGCAAGAGCTGGCCCAGTAGAGGTACAAGTCCTGGAAGTGGTGGTACCAGGCGGCATCACTGGCGGGGACGAACCGAGTTATGAGGGCAGCACTGGTTTTAGGCGGTCTCGGAGCCCTGGCGTCAAGAGGATAACCCGCACTTTTTGAATGATATGAGCATTTTAGGCGAGGCAATGAGGGGTGAGATTATGCGATTATTCACCGGTATTATCAATATATCAAAAAAAAGTTCCAGATTACGTCAATCCACCTTGGTGTACTTCAATGTTGCGCCTCCATATCTGATATCTACCTTCCCTCAAGCTCTATCAATACTGAGGCATTGTACAGAATGTACCGGGATACAACATTAAAGTAGATAAGGGCTCGGGAAATAACACTGAACCTACGATGCACAATTGTACCTATACGAGAGACACCCATTGACCACTTCTCACTGATCACTCCAGTCGGCCTTTCTCTGGCCAGTTTACCCCGCCATGCCCCTCCATCGCCGTTTATCCCAGAGCCCATCGCAACTCGCAGCTTGGTTGATAGATCAATGATAGACCACACCACGGCTTATAAACACCTGAACAACAGATTCTCAAGCCAATTCAAATACTAAAATCAAGTTGCCATGTCACACTCTCACTCTCATGATCACGGCTTCGGAGGCCACTCCCACTCTCATTCGCACTCCCACGATATCAGGTTCTCAGCAGCCGAACATGGCCATTCCCACGAGATCCTCGATGGACCTGGGAGCTATCTCGCCCGCGAAATGCCCATCATAGAGGGGAGAGACTGGAAGGAAAGGGCATTCACCGTTGGAATTGGAGGGTAGGTCTCAATGGTCTATTTTTTTCCCCGGACTGCTATCGTTTGTCAACGTGATCCATTTTATAGCTAGCTACCCTTACCTTACACCATAACCGTAACTCCATTTACTAACGTCAACCTCGCGCCCCCGACTCCAGCCCCGTCGGCTCCGGCAAAACCGCCCTAATGCTAGCCCTCTGCCTCGCCCTCCGCTCCTCCTACTCCATCGCCGCCGTAACCAACGACATCTTCACCCGCGAAGACGCCGAATTCCTAACCAGCCACGCCGCCCTGCCCGCCGCCCGCATCCGCGCCATCGAGACCGGCGGCTGTCCCCACGCCGCCGTGCGCGAGGACATCTCCGCCAACCTCGCCGCCCTCGAGGACCTCCAGCGCGAGTTCGCCACCGATCTCCTCCTCATCGAGTCCGGCGGGGATAACCTCGCCGCCAACTACTCGCGCGAGCTCGCCGACTTCATCATCTACGTCATCGATGTCAGCGGCGGGGACAAGATCCCCCGCAAGGGCGGCCCGGGCATCACGCAGAGCGACCTGCTCGTCGTGAATAAGACCGATTTGGCCGAGGCTGTGGGTGCCGATCTTGACGTCATGGATAGGGATGCTAGGAGGATGAGGGACGGCGGTCCGACGCTGTTCTGCCAGGTGAAGACGGGCAAGGGCGTTGAACACGTTGTGAACTTGATTCTCAGTGCTTGGAGGTCAAGTGGCGCTGAGGCCGTTTCCAAGGCCCGGGGCGGCCCTAAGCCGACCGAGGGACTTGACGCATTGAAGGCTGCATGATATTCTTTTTTTTTTCTCTGCAGCTCTACGTTGTGTGCTCGCGTCACCGTATGTCATATCCGTGTAGATATATTCTATTGAGGTCATCATGTCGTTATGAGGACAGGTTGTTAAGGCGATAAAAAACTGGGAAATAAAGGAGAAAAAATGCAATGCAAATCCAAATAATCAGCCAGCTCATTGGCCATCCATGTCCATCCCATCATCGTTAGCATCGTTAGAGGGTGCATCCAGCAGGGGGCTGTCCAACGGCACCGCATTCCGTGGCCAGACCCTCTTGTACAGGCTGACACCAATAGCATCCTGAGGATTGATGCGACCATCGAAGGTAGCCTTGAAGTATCCGTGGGTGCCCAGCGTTTCCTTGATATAACCGCTGCGGCCCCGCTTCGTCCAAAGGGGCAGCGCCTTGAACCAGTCCACGTCCTCCTTGTTGAAGAACATGTAGCGGATGGTGACGACCTTCTTGTGGATGTGGTACGGGTGGCCTGTGAGGATCACCCGCTTCGCGACGACGCGAGACGTCGAGGGAGGAAGCGCGGTGCCCGTGGCGATCAGAGTCAGGCCCGCATTCGCCGTCTCCGCGCTCTCGGCCTGCTCGCTGCTTGTCCGCTTAAAGATGAGCGCAGGAACGCTGCCCCAGGTGACCGGTCCCATGAACGTTGCCACGGCGCTTTGTCCCGGGTGCAGGTATCGGCAATACTTGTGCACGTCGTTGGCGGTTGTGCCGGGTTGAGAGAAGAGGGGCTTGATGACCATCCTCCTCGGTCCGCACTGGAGAATGAGCTCCTCCTTCGACTTGATGGACTTGGGGTAGTCCGTGCTGAGGTTGATGAGGAAGTTCACCGCGGTCTTCTTGTTCTCATGCCTTAGAAGAGAGAAAAGGGAAACGGTGTTGGTGGGCACGTAGGTTTCCCTGACTTTCTCGGGCACACCTCGGATATGAACCTGCACACGCGTTCCAGGGGCAACGCCGCCAACCAGGGCCTCGCGCGCTGTTTGTACCCGCGACGACTTGTAATCTGGGATCTGCAGCAGCCTCCTCCACTCCTCAGGCTCGTGGGCGCGGTCTTCATCTTCAAGCCACGGGCTTGTCCTGAGGCTCTTGAGGCCACGGTAGCGGGCCAGCCTCTCTCTGGCGAGAACATTGGGGAGGAGTTCGATCTCATCCGGGAACTCCTTGTCCTCATCGGCCTCGTCCCTCCTGCGCGCCCGATAGGCCGCAAGCTGCTCTGCATCTGCTTCCTCATCTGGCTCTATCATCATCTCCGACTGCGGGTATTCTGAAGGACCGGCTTCGGTGGGCTCACGAGGAGCGTACCCCTCCATTCCATCTTCGGGGCTCGCTTCCTCCGCCTCGGCGTCATCCATTTCAAAATCTTCCAGGTCGCTTCCCGAATCCGACACATCATCCTCCAGATACCACGCAGATTGATAAGCCGACGTTCCCTTGGGCACTCGTTTCCTTACAACCGTCTGTTCATCCCCCTCATCTTCGGAGAAATAGTGATGCTCATCGAGAAGGACGCCCTTTTTCGCAGTAGTTCCGACATCAGTCATGCCTTCATCATCTTCCATCGCAATCTCCTCTGGTGCTAACTCGGCGATATCGTCCCGATCATCCGTTGGCGAGTCAAGAACAGTCTCAGACGCTTCCTGGTCAAGTCCACTCGCCTCACTCTTCTTGGAGTTCGTGGGAAGCGGCGCTGCGGTAATTTTCTCAATCTGGAACGTTCCCCAATCCCCCACCTGCACGAGTCTGTCGGCCTTGAGGCCCCGTCCGCGAACAACTCCGGTGAGCGTGGTGGTCTCAGCGTCGGAGGCAGCAAATTTGACTTCCTCAACGAGCATCCAGCTCCTCTCATCACGCCACTTGATTCCTTTGGGTGTTGTGCTGCAGAGTGATCTCATAAGATTCGCACAGTCTTGCCTGTTGTCGAGGCTGAAGAGCTTGTCTTGGTCTGGGTGAAAGTGGGTGATGTATGACTTGAGAGAAGATAGAGTTTGCTGCTTGTGCTTCGCGGCCTCGAGTTTTCCCAGTCCCTGGACTGCAGTGTAGAGTGTAGACAAGCCCTGGCTTTGAACGCCTCGCAGGATTAGCTCGCCCAGATGGTCAACCTCAACATCGGCCGACAGAAGGATGACGACAAAATCAGCAACTCGCGCGGCGTCTAGACAGCTAGTGAGGTCTCGCTTTAGCGGCATGTACATGACCTTCTGCTTGAACCTGTCGACCGGGACCCGGAAACAGCCATCTTGAACTTCGGCATCAATGTCAAGGCTCTCGTTCATGAGCTTAATAGCGGACTGGGCGTCGGTGTCATGGCAAAGCGGGATCACCGCCACAAGCCTCGGCGCGCCATCTCGTCCGGAAAATATCTGCGCCTCCTGCTGGTGCTCGCGGCGTTTCGCGAGCTGCTTCTGCTTCGACTGGTTGCGACGATCAAATTTCGACATGACGTTCTGGTGAGGGGTCCTTCGAACACCCCTTTCAACTCGACCTGGAAGAAGAATGACAAAGCAATGTTAGACAGAAACATTACTTCGTCTGCAAAATAATCGCCCGGTGGTAATTTACCTTTAGACTGCTCTCGGAGGGCACCTTTTGTCGCTTTTCGTGACTTGAAGGGTTTGTGTGAGACTTTGGTCGTCGGGCGGTGGCTATGCACCGCCAGGCCTGACATTTTTGCTTCTCCGCCGGCCTTGAACCGAAATGGTAGAGATGCCAGTTTGGAAGTCGATACGCAGGCAGTAAAAGGAACGCAAAGGGGTGCAGTTGAGGGAAGGAACGCCTGTCGCAATCCGCAATCTACAATCCAATCCGTAGTTGTGGGAAGTTCAAATTGGCCGTGACCGCTTTTCAAAAATTTTGGTGGGGCTTGTTTGGTGCGTTTGGCGGGGAGAGTTGGAAATTTTTTGTGTGCTGTTATCGATAAGAACCGATAAGGCTCGATAAGACCTGATAAGCATTAATCGAAGTGAGCGAAGGAAATTTTGTTGCACCTCCAGAAACTTGCCATCGCGTGCCTCTCTCAGTTAGCCCTTCAACGTCCAGAAAGGAAAAAGAAAAAGGAAAAAAATTCCCCAATCCCAACCCGACATGGAGGACTCGGCAAAAACAGTGGCCGAGAAGCCAAAATCAAAGGCCAACCGTCCCGGAAACTCAAACGGCGCCGTGGTAGTCCGCCAATCCCGCTCCGATCTAGTTCCCAAGCACGAGAGGGTGAGGGCACAGCGACATCGCGCGGCAGACAGACAGTACGGCAGGGGAACGGGGCTTGATACCAGGAAGGTCAAGGACAGAAAGCTCAGGAGGAATCTTTCCGCGCTAGAAAACAAGTTCAAAGATGCGGCGATCAAGGCAAAGGATGCCGAGATTCTCCACGAGAGCGCGGCGGGCTTCCTCGAGACGGAACACGAGTTGGAAAGGACCTATCGGGTGCGGCAAGACGAAATAACGGAACATGCGGCTATAGAAACCGCGCAAAAGCGATTCGATTTGACGCTCGACCAACTCGGGCCCTACGTCTTTGATTATTCGAGAAACGGTCGGGAACTGCTCCTGGGTGGGCGCAAAGGTCACATTGCGACCATGGATTGGCGCGAGGGCAAGCTCGGCTGCGAGATCAATCTGGGGGAGACGGTGAAGGATGTCAAGTGGCTACACAACAACCAATACTTCGCCGTGGCGCAAAAGAAGTATACCTATATCTACGACCACAATGGCATGGAAATACACTGTCTGAGGAAACTCATGGAAGTAACTCATATGGAGTTCCTCCCCTACCACTTCCTTCTTGCTACCATGGTTAGTTCCCATCTCCAGAATCTACGAAACCCTGTCTATCCGTCATACCCTAACTGGTCTAACAATTTTCCTCTCTAGTCTACCCCCGGCTGGCTCAAGTACCAAGATGTTTCCACCGGTAATCTCGTCAGCGAAATTCGGACTGGACTCGGCGCGCCCGTATCTCTAACACAAAACCCCTGGAACGCGATACTCCACGCCGGACACCAAAACGGCACCGTCACTCTCTGGTCTCCGAACTCGTCAGAACCCCTCGTCAAGTTATTAGCACACAAGGGTCCCGTACGATCGCTTGCAGTGGACCGGGCAGGAAGGTACATGGTTTCGACCGGCCAGGATCTCAAGATGGCGGTGTGGGATATCCGAATGTTCAAGGAAGTCAACTCCTACTTCACAAGGCAGCCTGGCTCGTCGGTGGCGATATCAGACACAGGCCTCACATCCGTTTCCTGGGGTACGAGCACGACGATATGGAAGGATCTTTTCTCCACCGAGAAGGTTAAGAGTCCCTACATGTCATGGGGAGGAGAGGGCAAGAAGATCGAGAGAGTGCAATGGTGCCCCTTCGAGGATGTTCTGGGTCTCGGCCACGACGAGGGGTTCTCATCAATCCTTGTCCCCGGTGCTGGCGAGCCCAACTTCGATGCCTTGGAGGTGAACCCTTACGAGAACAAGAGACAGAGGCAGGAAGGCGAAGTAAAGGCGCTCCTCAACAAGCTCCAGCCAGAAATGATTGCCCTCGACCCCAACTTCATCGGCCAGTTAGATCTCCGGTCTCAGAAGCAACGCGAGGCCGAGAAGGATCTCGACACAGCCGCGCCCGATTTCGTCGAGGAACTCCGCAACAGGACGAGGGGCAAGAACAGCGCGCTAAAGAAATACATGAGAAAGCAGCGCAAGAGGAACATTATCGACGAGAAGAGGCTGAGAATCGAGGAGCTTTGGAAGGAGCAGCAAAAGCAGAATACACAGCGGCAGGAGGAGCAGCAGGCCGAGCTGGGGCCTGCCCTCTCACGGTTTGTAAGAAAGGAGTAGTAGTGAAAAACATAGTTGCTACGGTGAAGAACATAATACCCCCAATCCACGCATGGAGTTGTTTTTGGATCATGCAATTTCAACGCATTGCAGGTTTGACAAGTAAACTATGATTCCGTAACACCTTGATATATCAAAAAAAGGAAATCGGAAAAAAAAACCACTCGAAGCCTCCAATGTTAAAAAGAACGCTTTGTTAGGGGGGAAGATCTGGTCCCCAGCTAGCAAAGTCATCATACCACTCCACTCTGTCGTCTTCTAAGAGCAGGTCGAAGATCTCATCCTCAAACTAAGCAAACTCATCATCACCACCCTCATCTGTCGCCTGGACAATGTTGTTCTTCACCCTCAGTAATATCGTAGTCTTCCACTTGTCCAGCTTGCTGACTTGGTCATACATGTAGAGCTTATCAGCAAAGTCCTCGGGGTCACCCGCCTGCACAGAAGCTAGGATGTCATTGAGCAGCAAATTTTCCCGCTGAGAAGCGAAGCCCGGGTCTAGTTCGGCGTAGCTGCCTATGGCACGCTGAGCAGCAACAAGATCGCCGGTGGCAAGGTAGCAGATTCCAGCCTTGAGGAAGTAGTCTTTTACAGAGTACTTCATGAGGTTGTTGCTGACAGACGCCTTGGCGACCTTTTCGAAGTTCTCGATTGCCTTGTGGTAGTCCCCTTCCAGGGCTGCGAGGTCGGCAACCTTGAGCCAAAGCTTGTTTGCGAGTCTGTCATGGCCAGAAACACGTTAGCGTGATGGAAGACTCGGATGAACCTCAAGGATCAAGACTTGAGGAGGGCTGGAAAGACATACGCAATAGCGTTGTCACCTTCATACCACCCGGCGGCAGCTTCGTAACAATCGATGGCTTTGTGGTTATCATTCAGTTCGTTCTCGTACAGGTCGCCAAGGCTCTCCTTGTGTGTCGCGGCTCGTCGAAAGTTGCCCTTCACGCAGTATCGCTGTACGGCAACGTCGAGACACCTGCTCGCGGCATCGGCATCGACGGTTCGGTAGGACTTGAAGGCATCAACCATGGTGTTGGCCGCATCGTCGGGATCGTTGAGGAACTTGGTCTGGATCTCCGCTGCCTGTTCAAAAGCCTGGCCCGCCTCCCTCACTGTAGATGTATCCATAAGCGACCGTTCCGGAATTGACGCTTTAACTTTATCCAGGAGTGGGTTGCATATTGTTTCGATGTGTAAACGTACATTGCTTCTGCATCTTGAACGAATTTGCCGCCTGAATGAAGAGGTCTGCGGCATCTTGGTATTTTGTCTCCCGTCCGCCAAAGAAACTGAAGCCGCTCGAGGCGCTGGCCAACGTCTTGTTTGCCTGCACAAACCACGTAGGGGTGTCTCGTTAGTATACATAACCGCAAGCAGCAAAACTTCCCCGAGATCTCGGTTGTATGAAGGCTTGCCTTTTGAAGCAGGGCTCGAGGGTCTTGCGCCATGATGAAGATGATGAATGTGATGCGGGGCTAGGCAGCTCGGCTCGGTTGGGTGGGGTTATGTTCGTAAAGTTGGGTCAGAGTTGTCCTTAAAAATAGTTCGTAGGCGGGATTAGTGAGCAGTAGTATAGATGATAGATGATGCCACGAGGTCTAGTTGTTTGAGGCTTCTTGGGTATCGCCATGCGAGAGACTTGTCTGCCCGTAGTAGTTGTCGTCGTGGCTTTGTCAGTTGTCCGTGTGAGTTGGACAGACCATTGAAGCATTGATCATGGATGCATTGGCTATTATGACGCTGGTGGGGCACTTCGCGTTCCAGATGCAAGACCTGAGGACTTGAGGGTCCGAGGCTTGGGACGTCAATCGACGACTTGGCCAGCCACAGATAAGCCACAAGCCACACCGTGCAACCAAGAAACGGAAAAGCTGATGAAAGTTCTTGGAAAGCTACCTTGTGTGCTGGGTATATTCAGACTATGTACTTCATAAACTGGAAGATCAATACCGCTGTCATCTTGATACTATTAGTAGCAACCAAATGAGGCTTGGGATTATATTGGATTATTATTAGTAGTAAGGGTGGTCCCGACAAATTACCACCAGTCTAGCTCTCACACATCTCAGCGACAATGCTTCTCCTCTTCAGTCGGAAGTCCCATTCACCCTCTGGACCGCCCCATTTATACCTGTCGGTTACCTGTCGTCCATAGGGTCCAACAAGACGCTCTTTGAAAACCCTGTTTGATCGCGAGGTCCGTTAAAAAAAAGGAAAAATAAAAAAAGATTTTAAGTTAAAAAGGTACGGCCCGCAGTTAGTTTGGAAAGAGAGCAAGGATTGGGATCAATGTCTACTTACGGGATGCCGTCGCTGTCGTATCTCACTTTCCAGAACTGAACTGGAATTGGGGTGACTGGATGTCGATCGTGAACATTAAAGTCGCATAGGATCCAAGTCACTAGACGCCTCTCGCTATCGAAATCGCCAGGCAAATGTATATAGTCGACATCCCAGCTAAATGGCCTCATTAGAGTCGGAGCACGTCGGGCGAAGTCATCAGCAATCCGAGCTGCCCTATCTGAAGGTTTCGTCGGTATATTGGTTGTGACGTAACGGATGGCAACGCGTAGCTCGTCTGTTGGGTTGGAGTCTTTCCCTTGAAAGTTCTCCATTGTCATCAAACCGGCGGTCCAAATGTCCTTGTGGCTGCAACAGACAACAGACAACAGACAAGCGAAAGTGAATATTGGTATTATTAATAGTTAAGTCATTTTGTAGATGCCGTCGTCAACATCAATTGATGGTTAGAAAGGTCAAAGTCCTCAAGTCCTGCTTCCATCTCTCCCTGAGGAATAGGCCAAAAATCAGCCCTCACGTGCCCTCACTCTCACCAGAGTTGAAGCCCACAGGAATCCTCCACAATGCACCGGCCCCTCTTGACGTTGGGTTGCAAAAAAGCACCGTGATAAAACTCCATTTGATCCACATTTACGAACTATCGGTGCTCTCACCCCTCTCATCATGTGCGAAGACGTCCAGGCATTTGCCAGAGCTTGTAGACATTACTACATTATATTTCTTGTTCGCTGTGGTCCGGCTCGAGCAAATCGCACCGCATGTGATCGGCGAGAGGTTGTCCGATACCCACAGGAAGATCATGGCGGGAAATGCAAGACATGCACAGGAGAGTCTCCTCCAGATTCTGATGTATCCGATCCCGAGGGGGAATAGTTCAATGTTGCTTATCAAAGGCTAGTATTCAACTTATTGAACACCCAGCTGTTGTCCAAGTCCTAACAAGGTGGCAGCTAAGCACTCCTAGCCTGGCTTGGAATGGCCTGGCCCACCCACACTTGGCCCGGGAGGTGCGGCTGATGGGGAAGCTGAAGCAGATCAGAATCATTTTCTCAAAGTTCAATGTTACGAAGCCAGTACTAGTTTGTCCCTCAAGATAAAAGGAAGGTCGCCCATAATATCACCACTCTCCAATAGAAAAAATTTCCGCTTCGATTTGATATTGAAATGTTCTCTCCGGGGCAGACGACGCTATCCCACATGGTTCCCCCAACAAAGACTCTCCATAAGCGCCCCTTGTCATTGATAACAACTTCCGACACCGTCTCAGTGTCTTTCCGAGGTGCTCTAAAGTATAAATTCATATCTAAAGTATATACATTTGTAGCGTGGGGAAGTCCTTCAAGCGAACAAGTGCGAAAAAAGAAAAAGAAAAAAGAAAAAAGAAAAAGAGGGAAAAAGAATACATGGCAAAAAAACATACAACACCGGGGATTCGCTGGTCGTCACCGACCCAACTACTAGTCCGGCGCTTCGCAGCTTGTGTACAGGGGAGCGGACGGGACCCTCAATTTTCTGCGAGCTATGGCCGTATGTAGTAGTCCTTCTTGCTATGCTCAATTATAAGGGGAAGGGAAGAGAATTGATCAATTGATGAACTTGGCCAAAAACGGGGGTGTCTCCAGATTCT
>JUDQ01000054.1:85520-107303 GCA_000812075.1 Scedosporium aurantiacum
TACGCGCCGTGAGGGACGAGACCGAAGCCGCCAAGCGGGAAACTACTGTCGGCTTAGGGCAGCTGCTGGGGACTTTGAAAGAGGAGGTGGCTGTGGGGCATTACCAACGACCTAGGAGAGTTAGAGACAAGAAGATCGATACGCAAGGTGTGGAAGATTGGGACCCTTTGCAGACTGCCTCGAGGAAAGCAGGAAGATACTTTGCAGTAAAGAGTGGGAAGGAAGCTGTGGAATAATAAATAACAAATCTTATCCTCTAATTGTACCTGCTTAATGGGATCGTGCCGAGGAAGGAGGACGGAACAGAACGGTCGCGGAAACAATGGGTATTTTATTCTCTGGAAGTTAATGCCAGGTATGTCGCCAGGAATGTCAACAAACTCCACGCCAGCCCGCTCTTCCAGCACATCCTTGTTCATCCTATACCTCCGGACACTGCTCTCGTACATTACTGACGGCTGATGCCCTCCAGTCGCAGACCTCCCTTTAACGTCTAATGCCTAGTTTGATGTTGTGACAGGTAAGATGCTCTCCATCACCTAGGGCTGAATTGTGTTCTTACCCGCTCGTGACTGGCCTCCGTTCCGCCGATCGCCCCTTCGTCCACGGCGGAGACTACCACCTGCTCCTGCTCCTGCTCCTGCTCCTCCGCCGCCACTACCATGAGAGTGCGTCTGACCACGTCCACTACTACCCCTTGCCCGACCGCCTCTGCCGCCTCTGCCACCCCTATCACCCCTACTGGGGTTTCCGTCGGCGCTGGCCGTTTCACTACCAGTGTTTCCACTATCAGCGGCTTCATTGGCGGTGTCTCCATTGCCAGCGTTGAGTTCCGTCCTTCCAAGAGGAGCAGGAAGTAGCGTGGCTGTGCCAAACTTGCGGTCCATCTCTGCTAGTGTGATCTGGTCCTCGACCACCTGCTTAGCATCGACGTCTTCCCATCCTATGTCGCGGAGGATCGTTCCGATGAGGTATTGGTATCTGAGGTGACCGCTGACATAGTTGCTGGCATCATAATTCTCTACACCCGGTACATCGACAATCGGCTGCAACCCCGCAATACCAAACTCGGTATTCGACATTCGCATCATAAAACCTAACATGTAATCCTTATCCGAATAGACGTTCACGAGCCGGCCGGCAACAGCGCTCTTCAGCGTTAGCCACACATGGGTTTCGGACGGGGCAGGTGCTCCGAACAGCACAACGGAGTCGACTAGCCCAAACTGTCGCCTTTCAGCTAGGGCCATGAGGCAGACGTAAATCGTTCGCGCGGCGAGGCTATGACCCAAAAGGTTGATGGGTCTGCCACCCTGAACCTTACGGTGGATCGTATCTGCGAGAATCAGTCCTGCCTTGTCTGCTCGTACCATACCGACGTTCCAGGCATTATCCACAATCTTATTAATTTTTAAAATGGACGACGGCCACTGTCCACTTTGGACGACATCCATGCCTAGTTTTTTCCCCCATCGGTTAGCACAGACGACGGTATCTAGGCCTGGGTTTTCCTGCTATTGCGGAAAAAAGAAAAAAAAAAAAAAAAAAAAAAAGAGAAAAAAGAGAAAAGCTTACTAGATCTCGAATGGAGTTCCTGATGTGCCTTGGCCCAAGCAGCGCTTCCGACAGCTGTCTCCAAGGCAGTTCCTAGGCTCGACAGCGCTGATACTTCCCAACGAACCGCGTATGCCTCTGCCTGGTGACCAAGGCATTTCCATGACTTAGTCACGTCACTCCCCTCCGTCAACCAGCCATTGAGAACGAAGATTAGCTGGAGACGTCGGTCGCCAGGCGGGACATCCTGCGTTTTGTTGATAACATTCTGATCGTCGCCGTGAAGAGGGACAAACCCGAAATCTGGGACGTCTTTAACATACGACTCAATCGGCTTTACCGACGACTTGGCCAAATAAATCCCGAAAAAATTGCCGACGTGTACATCAGCCGTAGACATGCATCCGAGCAAGCTTGCAGCTGCAGTCTTTCCAGGCCCAGCAGCAGCACCGAGAGGTGTTCCCATTTCTGCCATGATGGTCGGCGAGGGTTTAGCAGTGACTGGGAGAGAGGCTGTGAGAGGCACCTGACCGCTTCCTCTACCCCTTCGCGCAGCCTTTTGTTCTAGGAACTTTTTCATGGCTTCACCTGGATCGAACTCGGCCGCAATCTTACCGAGGCACTTGGCGACGTGGACCTCGTCTTCTTGGTATGTCCTCAAGGGCAGTTGTAGGGATGAGGTCAAATGAAGCATAAGAAGACGCGCATATGACGGGTAGTCCTCCATAGACAGAAGGAGCAGCAGAACGATGTGGAGGAGGCGCTTCCTATTCCAGAGCGGCAACTGCCAGAGAGGCGTGGGGCTTGGACGAAATCGTTGGATCAACTCAGGATCGGTCTCATTGAAAGGCGGAGGTCGAAGCGGAGCTATGATTTTCGAACGGAGTTAGAGAAGAGTCTTATCTCCTCTTAGCGGGTAGATTTTACTCACCGGTGGTTTGGACAGCTGGGCCACCGCGGCCCCGTCCACCGCGCATGCCCCCTCGACCGCCACGGAATCCTCTGCCTCTGCCTCCTGGTCCTGGTCCTTCGTTGTCAGCAGCTTGGCCCGGCTGGGCTGGCTCGGTGATATGGATATCGCGAATCCTTTGGAGGACGGCCCTCTGCCACTTCTCAAAGGCTTCGACAAGCTCCTTTTTTAACTCGTTCAGCCGTGAGGACGACTCATTAACAGCCGGCTTGAGCTGATTCTGAACAGCCACCAGCTGAAAGTCGCCTACTCGGCCTGGCTCGCTAGAGTTGGCGAGTATGGTAGCCGCAGGGTCGTTGTTGCCTTTCGACGGGTTCCGCTCTTCGCCGGGTTGCGTGGGGCTTTCGTCCTTGTTGATGATAACATCTACCCATTCATTCACTATCTCGACAGCCCTATCAAGGCAAGTAGGGGTGGCGTCAAACGACTCGCCGACCTGGCGGCTCATCCTCTCCATGATACGGGAAATGAGTGTGACAAGGTCTTCCTTCTCAGCCATTGTCATGATGCCGGTCAGGTCAACCGTCCTCCGCGACGAAGATCCGCTGGCCCGGTTCCGCACCATGGTGCTAGTGCTAATAGCCCAGAGGTCTAACCCTCAAGGGATCGAAATGAAATGTTTGGCTACACACATCATGAGTGTGTCAGTATCCGTCTCAAGGTGGCTAGCTTGAAAGCAGGAGAGGGGGAGTCGAGAGGTGTGGAAGAGACCAATCTATCACAGCAGCCATAGAGCTGAGCATGAGGAAGATGATTGCCGTACCTGGATTGCTGTGTCTTGCATTGGACAGATGCCAATGCTGTTTTCAAAGCTGCTAGCCTTGGACCTAAGCTTCTTGCATGAAGGGGTAATGGATAGGCTGTGATAAAAAGGCTGCTTGGGAGGGATACAGGGTTAACATGGACCCTGTGAGGGTCATAGGGAAACAATAGAAGGACTAAATACAGCTGTGGAATCAAAGAGAGTAAGTAGTGCAGAGCTTTCGAATGGCAAAGGGTAGTTGCTATTCTCTTGAAGAAGAGGTGAAACTTGGCTGTCCTTCCTTTTCTCTTCAAGCATCTTCTGGTCCTGAGGAGCTAGAGATGGGGGAGGAGGGGAGGAGACTACAAGGTTGTGATGTTTACATGGTGACCAGGCAGGGCTGGCCCAAGTCACCAATTCTCTTGGGAAGGAGTGAATTGGAAGCATTGTGGGTTTCCTCCATTGTAATTTCCTCCAGCTAACTGTGGAATAAGAAGGAGAAAGGAGGAAGGAGCACATCGTGACTCCCATTTTTGGGGGAAAGGCATAAACTCTACAAACAGAGAGTGGAAGGCACGACTGCAGGAGGCATTCAAGTTCAGGCTCCCAGGACCAGGTCGAAACTGGAAACTGTTGTTTGCAGGTGGGCCTTGAGATTAAGCTGGCTTTGACGCGCGTCGGGATTTATTGAAGGGAATCAACTACTGCATGGCAATTCTGATCGTAATTGAGGGATTGAAACATTCCTTTGTCTTGGGAGAGAGGATGTGAGGCTAGGTGCCCTGTGCCCCAAGTGTTGATATTAAACAGTACCTAGAAGATGCGCCAAAGTTGGCTGGGGAAGATTCTGGCTGCCATCTTTTCTTCCTATCGTTTACAAGTCTGCCTACAGCAAGTACTAGATCTAGGTATAGTAAAATCGAATTGAAAATTAATATTCAACATCCCGAGTGCTCTCCCTCTCTCTCTCTCTCTCTCTCTGGCAACCCGTATAAGTTCTGCCGTTCTCCGTAGGCTCGGGTCCGTGACCAGTCGCAGACAACCGATACCAGACGTCCCGAAAAGTCCGGCCACCGCCAAAAAATGCAACGCTACCAAGCGATGACGTCTGATTTTCCAATCCAGCTTAGAAAGCCAAGAACGCCAAAAAAACACTTGAAGCAAAAGGGTGGGGCTGGACTTTTCCCCCTTCCCCGCGCCCAGATTGGCAAGGAACCATCACGTTGATTCATCTTAAAACGAACGACCCCTCCAAAACTTTAACTCTATTAACCACGCCATCACCACTTGCTGCCCAAGAACCTGGCTCCCTTTGAAATCTTTTGAATCTCTTTCGCGAAATTGGATTTTTTTTTTTTTTACGTTTCTTTTTCCTATCCTTAGCGCCGACGACGAATAGAGTATTGTGTTTGTTTCGCGTCGTGCCCTCCCTCCACCTACTTTCTTAAACCAACACTCCCTCTCAAACAACGATCTAGAATCCCTTTCTCGGAGCCCACCCCGTTGAAAAAGAAAGAGAAAAGAGGAGAAAAATAGATAACAATGGCATCCCACGGCCAAATCGCGCAGAGGAGCGCTGCCACCACATCCCAGGCCCAAACAGTCGTCACAACAGAAACCCAGACCCCAGCGCCACCCGTTCCCATCCTTCGGCTTCGCGGCGCGCACGCCTCGAGGAGAAGAGTACAGTGGACAGAAGACGTCGTAGACAACGAAGGACTAGGGAGGAAGAGTTCAAAAGGTAACGGTGCCCTCGCCTTCCCAGTTCTCTTTATTTTTTCCGCGACTCTCAACCCTTCTAAGAGTTGACGTTCTCGACGCTAATACTTAAAGATAGTCTGCTGCATCTACCACCGCCCCAAAGGCGTGGATGAATCCAGCGACGAATCTTCATCATCCTCCGACTCCTCCTCGGATTCAGACTCCGACGCCGACCGCAAACCCGCCAACCACAAAGACCACGACCACGATAAGTGCCCTGACCACGGAGACCACGATCACCGCAGGAGGAGAAGCGGCAAGGACCGCCGGAAGCGCAGACCGAGTCCCAACGCGTACGAGAGGGTACCGAAGCCGAAGCCTAAACCGAAGCCGGAAGGTGATGGGTCTAAGGGTGCTGAACCTGGGGGTGAGCAGAAGTCTTGAGAGGGGCTCTTGGGGCTCTGCGGTAAGCCTGTGATGGGCTTAGCTGGGGCCGGATTGTTGCGAGAGAAAAAGAAGGAAAAAAACAAAAAGGAAAAAGGAAAAGTACGATTCTCAAAACTTGTAGAGTTTCCTAGCTCTGGAACGTTTGTCAACCGGACGGGGGACATCACCCCTTAACTCTGTGAAAGTTGAGGCAATAGACGCATAATCAATAGCGAGGGATTTTGCATCTCTTTCCCTGTCGCTTACTCACGCTCATGGACGCCATACTCGATATCACTGTCCTCGATTACCCTCCACTCTTCTCATTTGGCTTTCTCTGTCTGCCACTTCTATAGAGTGTTTAACCTCCACGACCAAGTCCTAGATTCGCACAACATACACATGCAGGATTTACCACACCAAATGTCCCATGAAAACAATTCCTTGTTCGATGCTAACCTCGCCCCGTTCCATGTTTCTAGACTCAAAATGCATAGAAATGGCCTTTTTCCAGCCACCGACTAGGTTCCGCCAAGGGGGTCTACTAAGACCCTTTGTCTCTCTGTCTCTCTTCACCCCGAAATTTTAACCCAATGCCCAAGTACATAAATACACACTATTATACAATGGGGGCATTGACAGCATTTGTTTGCGTGTCTATCCCCCTTTTTAAAAAAACCGTACACATTAATGTAGAATGAGGCTGGCACATAAATTGTGCCATCCTCATGTATCGAGGTCGTCCCCAATGCGGGGAAACCCTGATGATTTAGCGCCGTGTCATCAAATGATTCTTCCCTCATCTCATCTCATGCCGCTAGTGAGAGACTTTTTCTCTTTCCCTCATTGTCCTCTTTTCTTTGAGAGAAAGAAAAAAATCCAGTATCGGGTAGCATGTCTTTATATCTCCTCACTTAGAAGATACGGAACGGTAATACCAGGATTACCAGTACCCTAGGACAAGTTCGGCGTCAATGTTCCCAACATGCTAGGAACTTGCTTCCGGACGACACCACGTTTCCGCTGTTCTGGCCTCGGGACGCCCTGGATACTGCGAGGCTCCTTCATAAACGACGGGTCAAGCCTCGAGGGTACACGGCTGACGACGGCTCTGTAGTCCCCGTTAAACTTGGCGCTAGGCACCGGAACGGAGGCGGTGCGCCAAATGTGATCCGATTTGTCCATCAGATAAGTCGTCGTCTTGCTGCCCCTGGGTCCATGGATGTTAATGCTGGGGCCTAACACCGACGCTCCGTGAGACGCTCGGATGACCGAGAGCCGCGATAGACCGCTAGAGAGATTATGTCGGCCTCGAGCCTTCTTAGCCATGAGAATCTCGTCAAAGAGCTTGATCGACGGGTCCGAGGCGGGATGCCTCTCCCGTTCGTGGATGAATTCGTTGAATGCTACGGAAAATTCTTTGTTAGTATATATAACCGGCCTTGCCACTTGGGGAAGGGTGGGGGAGAGAGGGAGGCTCACCTTGGGTCTCGCGCATCATCATAGCATAGTCTTGCTGCTCGTACGGCAAGCTCTTCACAAATCCATCCATATCAAAGGCATAGAGCTGACCGTTATTCCTCTGCTCTCGCGTTGGACGTCCCAAAAACTTCCTGTACGTGTACATGAGACTCGCGAGACAGCGAACAAAGGCCACACGCACACGGTCGGCGTGGAACGCCCGCGGGCAGACGAGACAAACGAAGCCGAGGCAGCGGCCGTGGGAGTATGCACCACAGCCGGAGCACTTGTAGATGCCATCAAGCTCCGCGCGCTCATCGCAGACAGAGCACGAGGCCGTAGCCTCCTCGCACCAATCAAAGCAGTGGCCTTCGACCCACGCTGTGCTTTCGGTATTCTGCACAGGTTGTACCATCATGTTTGGCATAATCGTCGAGGCTGCCAGGGTTGACTGAGCGTATGCCGAAGGAGCATAGCCGGCACCGCCTCCACCACCGTAGGAGGACACGGAATCGACAGAAATGGCCGAGATAGACATGCTCGCGGAGTGGCCATTAAGGAATGGTAGGCTAGGGCGGTGGAGGGGCCCATGCCTCTCCACGCCAAATGAAGAGCTGCGGCGCGACTTGTCGTCGAAATGTCCAGACCTCTTCTCTCGCAAAGTGGCACCCATGGCGAATCCCGAATCGCTCCTCGAAACTGGTGTAGAAGGCATAGGCGGAAAGCTCGTGGACATTGGAGAAACCGACGACGGGGGACTAGTTCGCGTAGATCTGCTCGTGCCTGGACGATCCGACTTGCTATCCGGCCGGACTTGCGAAAAGGCGTTGAAGAGCGGGGACCGGATTTTCTCTCGCTCATCGTCCTCGCCGAACGACGCCGAGTTCTGGGCCGCCCATTTCCCGAGCGTTCCGTCCGGCGGTGTTGGGGAGAAAATAGTCCCATCCTCGACGGAAAACGTATCGTAGGGGAAGGATTCTATGGCGTAGGGAGGCGGTCCGCTGGCGACGCCGTACCTCAGTTTTGCGGGGGCTGCGACCTGGAGCAAGGACATGAGCTTTCTCCGTTGCTGACGAGGGAGGCGAATGGGTTGCGAGGTGGCATCGATGGTGTCTTTGTCGAGGTCGACGAGCACGTAATCATCGTCTGGAAGCTCGATACGCTCATAGCGACGCTCAATTCCGACAACGTAAGGGCAAGGCGCATCGAGGGCCGACAAAAGCCGAGCGGGTAGGACAGGGATGAATACGCTAGCCCACTTCAGAGGGTAGAGGAGACTGGCGAGTGCGTGGCATGCGAGGTGCAGCATGGCGGTGTGTGACGATAGGAAGATGATGCGAGACTCGGACATGGCATACTCGAACAACGCCACAACATTCTCAAGAGAAAGACATCTAAAGAGGGCGTAGATGTCAATGGAGCGGGAGCCGGGGATCTCGTTTGCGGCCTCTTGTCTCGCGTATAGGCGCAACTCCCTTACGCCAATTTCGACCTGGGTCTTGGAACCCAGAGGGCTGAAGGCCTCGACGCAAAGATTGACGACGTACCGCTCCAGAGGTTGCCAGCGACCTACCTTGGGCGAACTAGGGGGCACACGCAGGACGGCGCCGTCCATCATGGGGATTATGACGGCTCTCAACCATTCCTTCCAGAAGGTCATCCTGGTTGCATCTCTGCCAAGGATGCCGTACGCGCGGGGAACCCAGAGACCCGATTCCCCCGTTGTTAGGCCATCAATCTTAGAGGCGGCACCGTGGCGAAGAGGACGCAGCATCTCGGTCATCAAGGAAATCTTCTCCTCGACGGAGCTGATCTGATCCTCCAAGGTCTCTCGCGCGGGCGAGCCGGAAGGAATCTGGGGCAGCTTGGCAAGGAGCTGAGACAGATGAGTCCTCTCGCCAGCCAACCTCACGCCCAGGCTCGCGGCTAGCTCCCTCTCTTCGTTCGACATGTGGCTTTGGCGCCAGGCCTCGCAGCGCAACTCAACCTCCTCGGCGACGTCGGCGGTCAGGGCTGTCCAGATGATGACGGTGATGCCGTAAATCTTGGTGTTGTTGTCGGAAGTCATGGTGAAGCCATGCCAAGTCGATCTCGGTCGGTCATCGGAGGAGACGATCTGGATGTCGTTGGGAAAGGCGAACATGGGGACGTAATCGGGGAACTTTCCTCTCCGGGATATCTCGTCGGACCCATTGCTCGGGGGGTAGCGATCGAGAAGAACGGGTTCGAAGCGGCGCTTAAGCGGGTGCATATCCGGATCAGTGTTCAAGGGCTCGGGGGGTGGTATGACAGAATTGTAGTGGCTCAGTCTCTTGGCGGTTCGGATAGAGGCTACGGAGGGATCTATGTCAGTACGACGCGGGTGCTCTTCAAGCTCGGGGATTGGGATCGTCGTCGCGGGGCGGGCGACGGCTGTAGTGATGATGTGTGCGAGACCTGACAGACCTGGCTTGGGGGTTATGGGCTGCTTCCTGCTGCTGGACATATCCCTGAAGCTCATCTTCCTACGGATGCTGCCCTTGATGCTGCCCTTGATACTCCCTTTGATGCTGCGCAGGGGGCTCCTTCGGGATGGGCCGTCATTCTCGTCGGCCTTGATCCTCTCTGCCCTCGGATTTACCATGGGGGGTCTGGACTGTAACTTTGCGCCGGCGGTGAAGGAAAGATCCTCTAGGAAGTGTTCTCGCTCAGCGGCAAACTTGAAGAGAGCCTTGTCGAAGTCGAAGTCGGACATTGTCAAGCCGCCCTCGGCGCAAGGGGTTGCAACGACTGTAGCGTTGGCGGGCTGGGCATTGTTGGTGGGCCGTATAGTAGCACTACTCCTATTGCTTCGCGTGTTGCCGTCAACCTCCTCGAGGGTATGGATGGAGAAACGGGCATCGCCAGAGAGCTTGGATATGCGGTGGGCAGAGCTCTGGCGTGAATGGCGAGCGGTTGCTCTCGAGTTCCCGTTCAGGGGTTCATTGGCGTCCTCTTGGTCATCTTCGGCGATTGTCGATTCGACATGCTGTGTAGGAAGCGGAGAGTCATTGTAGGCTATAGACTCTACACCGGCAATCCAGAAGTAGTCGGCTAAGGGAGCGGAAGCACCCTCCATGGCATGGCAGCCCGTTGGGGCGTTGATTTTTTTTGGGCCTGGCGATGGCGGGTTGAGAGGGTTCTGAGGATGTCGAGAGGGCAAGAAAGGTGATCGGCACAAGATGGCACGAGACAAGTACCCGAGTAATCTTGCTTATTTGGGCTATGAAGATCTGATGGCTGACTTTGCGGGAAGGGGGGCGGGAAGGGGGGGAGGAAGTCGTAAATGTCTGGCACCGGGCTCCTCCCGTGTCTCGGCTCTCGTTGGATACAATTCCTAGCCCTAAGATACTAAACGCCGAACCTGCCACAATTACGAAGTACTGTCGGTTAGCAATCAAACGAGGCAGGCCAGAGAGGAACAGAAGGAAGAGGTGAGGGAAGCATTGGGGCGTCCAGGGCTGCGAGGAATTAAAAAAAAAAAAAAAAAAAAAAAAGCAATAGTGAGCTGGCAGGGGACGGGGATCGGGTCGACTTGCTCTATGGAAGTGGGGGTTGAGGTATCGTGTATTAATCGGGAATAGTGCACGACTTAGATATGCGGAGGCGAGAGAGAGGGGGATTGGAAAATTAAGGACAAGAAGGGGAAGAAATAAGAGAGAAGAAAAAAGAAGAGAAAGAAAGTCGGTCGTCCAAAGAGAGAGACAGCAACGAGTCGCGATTGTCTTGGTGGGTTTGGTTTGGGTTTGGGGGAGGAAGAGTACGAGGTATGAAGAGGATGAAGTGGGCAGAAGCTGTGAGTGTGAGTCGGGAGGACTGACCTCAATCTGCCCTTATCGCAAGGCAAGGAAGGAAGAAGGGGGAAGAGCTCGAAGGGTCGAATCGAGCTTGATGCTTGATTCCTCCTTACGAAGTAGTGTACGAAGTAAGGAGTGATTCCCCGTGGTTCCCTTGCCCAACGTCGAAAACCAATGGAACAACTTGAGCTTTTTGGGAATGGAAGTAAATCCATGAATGGAGCACTCAGGGTTGTTGCAGGGTTATGTTCCGTCTTGGGTGTCCACAGTGGGCCTAAGGAGCGCCTTGAATTGAGGTCTGTTGTTGTTGTGTCTGTTGTTGTTTGGAGATGCAGGACACCAAGAGTGGATGTACGAAGTACCTCTGAAGTACGCCGCCGGAATAAATAATAATAACCTTCAATGTATTACGAAGGAGGCGGTCTGCCAAGGTACACTCGACAAAGATTGAGTTTTGATAGATTGGTTTTGGGGTCTTTTGGAAGGTCGTGCGCACCACCTCAGTCCAAGTCCGAAGTCCAGGTCCAGGTCCAAGTCCAGGTCTCGAGAGTCGTGTCGCACGAGGGTGACGCGGGGTGGCGGCGCGCAGGGACGAAGCCAAAAGATGGCACCATCAAACTGGACGTGCATGTGGACGCCTCTGGACGCCAGAGTGCCAGCGTCACTGATCTACAAGGATAGCGCCTGCACTGGATTCTTTTAGTGCAGTTTACACAATGATGGAGGTGTACGAAGTACGAAGTATTGATGTACTCTGGGCACTACGAAGTACATTCAGCCCCTCTCAACTCCTTCCTCTACTAAGTAGTGTACTGAAGTACAAAGTATCTCGAAGTACGAAGTTGTAAAAAGTGAGGCGAGACCAGCACCGGATTTTCTGAACAGCACATCTCAACTTGATATGACCCTGCGAAGTAATATTCTACCCTACTTCGTAGCCTCATCGGTCATTGAATCAAATATAGAGCGTGCGGTGCTTCAAGGTGTGAGTACAGAGTTGATACTTCGGACTTTGTTTGTAGTGTGCTGCTCACCTCCTCTGTTCAACTTGATCCCATTCTGCACGCTTTAGGCCTTCCGAAGTTGAATTTGAATCCTCAACTGGACCCGGACCAGAATAGCCCCCAGGCGTACGAAGTATTTAGAGTTGATATCAAAAGCACGAAGTAGCTTGAGTTATCTGACTGATAAATAGAAGAGGCCAAAGTACCTTTGTACTTCCTTCGAACTCTTGTTTTTTTTTTTTTTTTTTTTCTCCCGTCTCCACGAAGTGCCCCTCCTTCGAAGGAGCTAGAATTTGAAGCTTCTAAGGCAAAGCTAAGAACCTTGGAACTTTTTCGAATTGGTCGAGTCGAAATCAATACATCAAATTCTCGCGCCTTTACTTCGTAGGCACTCTTCAGTCCCCTCATGTTGTGGAAGCTTGAGATTTCAGACACCAACTACCACAAGTACGAAGTACACCACACAACACACACAGCACACAACCAAGCGTCACACTGGCCCATCTTCACTATTACGATGTCTGCTCTGCAATTATGCTACCTGCATGGAATAGTGGGGCGTGTTGTTTCGACCTAACATATTTGAATCATTGAACTCAACTCTGGATGCAGCAACTCACTCAATCAGTCTCCAGTATCAAAGCTTAACTGAGGCTGTTAAGGTCTCGGGAAAAGGAAACTTGCAGAGACACGCAATCCTGCAGCACAGCACAGCAGGGCAGGGCGAGCCTAGTCTAGTACTGGTCCTAGGTATTAGAAGAAGGACTTGATGAGAGAACAAATCATTTTGAACTCCATCAGTCCACGTTGGGCACCTTGCGCCTGACTACTACGAAGTAAGAGTGAGACATGGTTGATTTGATCCAATTGGCATCAATGAACTTCGGAGGACAAAAGTACGAAGTACTCGGGCTGCCAGACACCCGGATTTTTTATTTCCTTCGTGCATGCAGGACACGGGAGTCTCCTCTCCAGCAGGGTATTAAATGGAAAACACCCAAATCGAGAAACGTCGACTCTGGAAGGAGAGGCCAGCGAGTCTTGAGGACGCCCATGAATCCTCTCGACATCTCTGATCTCTCGCCCACTTCGAGCCACTGGTAGAATGGGTTATATTTGTCCTGCATCTCACCGGCGGTATATTTGCGCAGTTTACTTCGTAGATACTCAGATGCCCCCATGCTGCTTGCTAGAATACGAAGTACCACAACCAAAACTTTGCTTCGTCCAATCTTGTCTGGATAGGGTAGACGAGAAGATAAACCGCTCACTCCCAAAAGGCGCTGCACAACTCGGTCCCCGGCGTCCAAGTAAAGCGCATGGCGACAGATTTGGTCTCGTTTGCCGGCCGGGCTCAACCTGTGACGGGAAGAGAGTTAATTTCAATGCAACCAGCATCTACTTACTTCGTGCTCAGCAGTGATATGGAGATATCCCCAGCCCAGTATTCCCGTTTGTTCCACCCTTTTCATCTTGATGGTGGGGAGTCAATCTGTGCGCAGGTGCCATCAGCCCGGTTCCAACCCGAAGACAAGGGACGATCATCCCCCCAATAGTATCGAACATCGGAAGGTGTTATCACGCCCTTTTATCATTCACCGGCTTGGAGAACAGACTGCCTAACACGGATAGACTGCGGATCCGCCGTTTGAGGTAACCGGGAGCCTTTATTTGGTTAGCCCGTTTAGCTGAACCTCTACGAAATCTGTTGTAAGATGTCGGTCGTCATTTTGGGATGAATGAACAGGCGATCTTTGGACACCCTTCAAATGTGTCTACTTCGTACGAGGTACGCATGCGAACAGTGCATTGAAGTCCGAAGTACGAAGTATGAAGAGATCAATAATAGATACGAAACTCTGCATCCCACGCTGCAAAGTAAAGAGCAGGGCCCTGATAACTGCCAATGTATCTACCCCTGTCCTGCTTGCATTGATGTTTAGTGGTATGAAGTATGTACACTGAAACATCCAGAGCACTGAGAGAAATGGGAATGGAGTATAGTGTAGAGTATATACTTCGTACTTCGTAGTCTACCTCGTACTAGATTGTGACAATTTGATTGATGGATCATGGAGGGTATCAGCTAGCTGAGAGGTTCCATCTTCCCCCCGAGAAAAAGAGGCAAGACAACCGTCGATCTTGTTTAAATCACTCATTCTTCATCCCGAGACAGGTGGACAAAAACGATGGAAGGCGTGCTTGTTGGATTGACCCTTGCGGGGTAACGCACATCCTGCCCTGTCGCTTGCCCGACTGGACCTCTTGGCTTCTTTCGTACCTTACGTTAGGGTGAATCCAAGTGGTTCCCCCCTGTCTCCTGTCTGGCCCGAACATTGAAGTGCAAAAGTACGTCGCACCTCTGTACGAAGTACTGGTCTGTCTTAGTTGTAGCAACATTGAACTGTTTCTCTCATCTGAGGCGGTCAAGACATCTGGTGGACTCGATTTAAGCCAGCCACGAAACGTAACGTAACGTACTTATTATGCCTGCTGGACTTCGTATGGATCAATTGATCAATGCATTTCTCTGGGGGATTTCGTTTGAGACAGTGATGCCCACTTGGGACCCATGATCCATCCGGACTTTCCTCTCCAGTCTCCAGTCTCCACTGACCACGACCTGTGCACTAATTACTTCGCAGTGCACTCGCAACACGAAGGACCAGGAAGGACCAGGCTTCAAGGATGAATATTCGTACCGTCCCATTGGCAGCCGCTTTTTGGAAAGGCCTGCAGGTCCTCCTGCACCCCTGAAATAGTTTCCAAGTTCCCACGCCGTGCTCGACCACACCTAATCTAATTTCGACCACCATCACAGCACGCGCTGCTCCTAGCCAGGCTAGCCACATGCACCACTACACTAATCTCAACCGCCACCGAGCAAGGACACACACATGTGAAGTGCTGGTAAGTACGAAGTAAAGACAACCGGGGTTCTGGCAAACAGGCTCGTCCGAAGCATACTATCTTCCCCATATTATTATTGTCTGGTTGCGTATGGAAAACCGGGCTATGTAATTGTACTTACATACGAGGTCATGCATCGGCCGAGTTCCCGTCCTCGCCCAAGATTTTGTGATGCGCTACCCCGGTTCCTGGTCCACCTGTCAGAGGAGGCTTGGTTTGGGCTAGCCTGGCTGTTGATGAGATATTATGAAAGCTCGAATGCTATGGACCAAGTACCTGCTTTGGGATGATGAAGAAAGCACTATTCGCACTTCGTACTGCGTAAGTACTCACATCTGTAAGAATGATATCATTTAATTGTTGTAATGCTTTGTACGAGGTAGGATACGAAGTGCTTCGCAACAGCGGCCATGTTCCACAGAAAAATATTGATAAATTCCCAGGGTTCTTTTTTCACCTGTGTCTGTCCATGGCGGAAGAGGGTGCTCCGGGAAGCAACATAACACGAGGAATCAATCGCATTTCCGATGTAGAGTACGAGGTACTTCGTTTACTTCGTACGAGTAACCCTCTAAAAGGGTCCAAAGGGGTTTCGAGGAGTGATCGAACGAACGGTATTCTTCGTGTTGTTCCCTGTTCCTGGTCGATTTCTCCTCAGCCCCTTGTCTAGTGTGTTGCTGGAAGGGGTTACAAAATGAGGATGAAGGGATCCCCCTTCGAATCCCCTCGAAGCAGGCCGTAATATCGGTGTGGATATTCTTCGTGCTTGGTCGAAATTGTGCGATGGGCGGCGACTTGCTTAAGATTCCGCGTCGAGTCCCTCACAGATGTATTAAAGAAAATCTATGCAAGGGAACATGACCTCAATAGCTGCATTTTTTGTTTGGTGTCCACCTATTCGCACTTCGTCCTAGCAACTATGCTAGAATTGATACTTCGTACTTCGTACTTGGATGAAGACGAAGGAGAGGCCAAAGTCCTCCAAGTACACTACACTACTTGTAGTTTGGTTTGGTTCGTTGTTGGGACCACGTTTTATGTGCTTGCAGCATCCCGTCTCCGTCTCCGTCTCCATCTCCGACCGATAATTCCAGCCGTGACGCGAATCAGGACCCCAGTGCACGCTCAACGCGCAGCAACCTCGGAGCGCGTAAAGCGGTAGTTGAAGAAGTTTGATTCCCACCTCCTTTGCTGCAGGTCCTCGTGGGGTCCAGTAGTTTCGGCTTGCAGGAATCGTTCATCGGAGGCACTACATCATACATCGTACATAGTACAAGTCTACTACTACGTACTCCGTATCTCAGGCAATGGGCCATTCACATCGATCACCAATCCCTCATCCGTCGTCCATCCCCAGCTGAAAGCGATGCCACCACTCTTCTGTTATTATTCTGCACTCTATACTCGGTATGACACCGACGCGAGGACACAAGCAAGGAGAAGAGAGAAAAGTTCGTCATCCTTCCAGACCGCCTCCCATCGTTACATTCGGTGCGGATCTCGCCCATTCCCACTGCAACCCGTCTTTCTCTTTTTCTTCTCGTAATTTGATACCAGTGCTACTGCGAAGTAGTGTAATCGTTTAGCCCGGTTTGTCGAGCTAGAACTAGTGGGGACCAAGACGAAGTGTGAACATGAACACGAAGAAAAAGCCACGGGATTCGAATCTTGTGTCGAGTCCACAGCGTTGGCTCCCCCAGGGCCCACCCCCTTTCTATTAGATTAGTATAGTGTAGTGTGCCAGGAAGTAGCGGAAAAGCGCCTCACCTTCTCCGCTAGCCCAAGAACGGCCAAGAGCTCGCCCATCCACATACGAAGTCGTGTACAAGCACGAAGTAGTGCACCGCGATCGCCCTCGACTCGTGGGTATGGGGCACGAACTGCGCTACTCTTCTCTTCACGCCAAAGCCCGTCCCCCCATTCCATCCCTCATCTTGCCGAAAGGAGAAACCATCATTCCCTCTTAACCCTAGATAGGTCTAGCCGGCTGGGGCCCTTCGTCACTATGAAATGGGAAATCTCACGAGGTCAGTCCGAACTGCGAATAGTGCAGACAACGTCGTAGGAATTGGGTGACGAGGACAAGCCCATCCGCAAGTGGGATGAATGAACAGGACCACGCTTGTGCCAATGCATCCGCCGGCAGTCCAAAAAGATGTGCTTGTCTGGATTTTGTCCGTGCTGGCCTCAAATGGTAGATTACTTCGTACTTTCGAGGACACATCCGGCATCGAGATTTTCCCTGTGATCTTTGCTTCCACCAAGCTGGCAAGAGGTTGTGGAGCACGTGCAGTGACATCGTCGTGGAGTCCCATTGTAATCTACTACTTCGTAGTCGTTCTAACTTATGTAGTGTAGTAGTGTAGTGTAGTGCAGCACCACCACAGCTCAGCTCTCAAGCTATTTTTTTTTCCCTTCCCATGGCACTACTTTGTAATGACCCATCATCGATAGTTGAGAGTCAACCAGAATTGATATCGACGTCAATTCCTTGACCAACAATCCACTCCGCTCCCTCGGTTCCTTCAATGTTATCGACAGCGCGCCGCTAGTAGATTGGTTTTTTTTTTTTCTTCCCTTTGCTTCATACGACTGTCTCGGGTCTATTCAAAACTGTCGAGCCAACGCGTTGAGAGCTCTTTGAAGTACGTCATTTGATGTTAGCCTAAATTGGGCAGGCGGTCAGGAGCCGATCGCCCATCAACGCATCAAATCCTCAGTGACCCCACGCGGCAGAATAGCTGCCCCTCCAAAAGAAAAAGAAAAAGAAAACAACATTGATCTGTTTGGGCGGAAGATATAGATGACCCGCCTAATTAACAGGGGCGGGCGACTGGAGCTGGAAGGTGAACTTGGTTCCTTCATGTCCCAGGACCATAAGAAGGATCAGATCCCGTGTTTTGGGCTGACAGCGATGAAGATGACAGTCCCAGGTACCTCCGCCTATCATCCTTCTTCGAAGCAACCAGGGTGTTCCAAAGAAGGTCGGAATATGTTCTCGATAAATAGGCAATTGCGCCAGTGGTGAGATGAGTGGTTCCTTACTGTGGAGTGTCTAGAGATTCCCTAGAGAGGCTCTGCAACGGCAGCGCCATCGTGTCGGCCAGGTTCCTCCCTCCAAGTCACATCTTCGAATCCTAGATAGTTTCCGAGGATGAAGAGAATATAGAGGCCGTATCGGACTGTCGTTGCGCCTTCGCCCAAATACCCTCCATGTTTGGGGCAGTCAGATACCACGACTCCCAACTAGTGATGAGGATGAAGATGAAGAAGAGAGAGAGGACGAGGTAGGGATCTGTAGATAATTTGAGACAGCATAATATATATAACCTACCTAGGCAGAGTGGCCGAAAATAAAAGGCCAGAGGGAGAATAACCTGATGGGGTTGTGTGCGGAGAGGGTCGTAGGGAAGGTCGCCACGTGTGCCGGTTGACATGGTGTGGACTTCATTTACTGCGTCTTACACGGGAGATTAAATCCTATTTTCCATGACCTCGATACAGTCGAAGATCCAGCTGCCTTTTGAGTTTGACCTAGGTATGGCCTAAGGGTCCATTATGAAGGGGTCCTGGGATGGCAGCCAGCGCAATGGGTGGGGTAGCTCCGATGGGAGTGATGATTATGACGATAACATCTCGACTGAAGGGATAGAACAGACGGGGTTTGCAGGATTCCAACCGCTTGTCTTTATAACTCCCATCTGAGCATTATCTCGACACCCACGACTTGCCAAGAACCATATGTGTTCCCGAACTGATGTTTCTTCGTTCTAATACGACTTGAACGAGCTCTATATATTCTCTACTTCATCCATTATTTTGGCATCAGCCAGATTTTACAGAGGAGGACATCCGAGAGCAAGAAGACCTACATGACAACAGGCCAGGGCCTGGAGATGTTGGGTGTATTCTCTACAAAGTAAACCTAGGTTTAGTTTTGTATCCAACAGGCCTCATGATAACCGCTCCGAAACTGGCGTCCTAAAAGTATGATACGCGTCGAGCCCAATGACGAACGTAGAGTGATACTGTGATAGCCAGAAAACGTGGGTATTTCTTCTAAAGAGTTAGAATGAGTCGTTCAGTATGTAGATAGTACAGTATGTGTGATACATATAAATACAGGAAGCGTAGCATGCAGCCCACAGTGAATCTCGAACCTCCAAGGCCATGCAAGCGAAGAACATCCCCACCGCGTCGAATCCGATCAACCCCCCCTTTCTAATATCATACACAGCCTAGCCAAGTCAAAAAAAAAAAAGAGTTGTTCCTTCAACCAGCTCTCTCCGCCGCCCGTGCCGCCCGCTTAGCCGCCTTCTCCCGCTTCTTCGCACCCTTCATGCTCCGCCGCAGCCGTTTCGCCGGCTCCGTTTTCGCCTTGTTCAGCAAATACAGGTTCAGCGGCTGCCGCGATCCGATGAAGCGGCCTTCCGGCGTAAACACGTCAATCACGGGCCAGCGCGGCTCTCCAGCTTCTGTCCGTGATGATGATGATGATGACGCTGGTGGTGTTGGTGGCTTCTTCTTCGTCTCCGCTACCTTGGTAGGGTTCACAGCCCGCTCTAGTGCCTCCCAGGGATCCTCCTCCTCATCTTTCATCTCCTCCTCCTCCTCTTCTTCCTCAGTGGGGTACTCTTCCGGTTCGCGGCTCTTGTGAGGGTAGTCTTTCGTGCGGACCTGAGCTGAGATTTCCACCCACCCCACACCTTCGATGAGGACATCTACCGCGAGGATCCTAAAGGCAAGGTTCTCGGGCTTAAAATTAAGAGCGTCCTTCCGCGTTAGCGGACCTGCTCGCTGCTTCGTAACGTCGTAAGCTAGTTCAAGGGAGGCGGCGCGATCGATTTTCTCCCCCGTTCCAGGCACCGTGATATTCTCCACCGAAAGAAGCCCTTCCTGCTTCTGAATGCTGATGGCTTTCTCTGTTGAGGTGACGTGTGTCTCGAGGGGAGTGAACGAGGCTGCTAAAATGATGAGATCGGGAGTCCTCGGCGTGATTCTAATAAAACCTCCCAGGAGCAGAGACTGGCCGGGTTTGATGGATTTCTGGACAGGCTTCACGCGTCTCTTCATGATGAGAGAGGAGTGGTGCTCCGGCTTGACGTACTCTTCGAGGCCGCCGCGATCGAGACCCGGTAGGTCTATCAACTCCCCCTTCCCATTCCCAAAAGGAATCCTGATGGGCGAAGCTGTGGTTCCCGGCAGGGCCGAAACAGTCGGCATAGCAGGGTAGTTTGTTTCCGGCCGCGGAGGGGGTAGCCATTCGCCGATGTCGAGCTCGCTGGGGCGTTCAATGACGGATTTCGACGACGAACCCTCCTCAGCTTCAGCTGCAGCAATTTCGGGGAAAGGCGTCTCAGGGGGGAGCGACGCTGGCTCTCTAACCCCGTGTTGCTGCAGCGCCTGCATGTGCCCCTTCGGAAAGACGACGCCAAACAGGCTACTCTTCCCGACATTTGCCTTGCCCACCATCCAACCAGCGCCTCCTCGCTCGTAGATCCGCTTCTTCAACGTTTTCGTCCACCATCCCCTGTTCGCACTAACGCAATGGACGTTGCCGAGTCTCACACGGCGGCCCACGCGACCGAGCGCATCCCTCAAGACATTCCGCAAGGAGGGCATCAGCGCATCTACTTGCTTCTCCGCGGGTGCCAGGAGATCGCTCCGCGTTATGATGAAACTCATGTCAATCTTCCGTCCGCGGTAGAACTTGCCCTTCCTCGATCGTCGATTTAGCGAGCGCAGATTCACATCGCCGACAAGGTTGTGCAGTCGAGGAACGAGGGACATGGGAAAGTCGGCGGCGTCTATGAGGTGGTATATGTGATTGTATTTATGAGGTGATTCATCGATGATCTCGGCGATCGAGTGTACGGTCGGGTGGAAGATGGGAGTGCCCTTGTTGTAATGTGTCAAGTCTTGGCATCGCTCGCAGACCGGAGGCTGCATTTCAGTAGGGACTGGTTGTGGTGTTAGTGAGCCAATTCTAGAGGTATGTTTTATACATATTGGAGTGTTTCTCTCGCAGTTGCATACCTTCCCGTTCGCGTTCAGATGTGTCCTTCGCAGGAATGAGGTCATCTCTCGAAAGGCCAAGCTTCTCGAGCTCGGCCGGGTCCAGCTTCGCCAGCGCCTCCTCCACGATCTTGTCTTCTTCAGCCTCCACCTCCACCTTCGGCTTCTTCTTCGGCTTGGGCTCTATCAGTCCCAAATACTCCCCCACAGCTCTGCGCTTGAGGTTGAAGTAGCCGGCCTGCGTCGGATCCGTCGTCTGCGTAAAGGCGCCGCATCCCGTACACTGCAATGGCAGGCGCCTCGAAACCGGCTTGTCGACCGGCGCGTCGAGGGGCAAATCCGCATCCGCAGGAGTATCTGCGCTTTGCGTGTGGAGGAACCTGGCGGAGACCGAGCGAGTCGGCGTAATCAGCCCCTTCGAAGTCGCATGGTGTATCCGGCAAGGACTGGATCGAAGTGTGCTGAGAGCAAGGGAGCGTGTAAGAGGGGACCGGCTCAGAGTAACTGCCGGTCGTAGACGATATGACAATGCGCGATGCATTGTTCTGCCAGCGTAACTACCTCATAATACGAGACTGGGAAAGAAAAGGAAGAAGTTGATCTGAATTCGCCGAAAACTCCAGTATTCTCAAGGATAATTTTCGCCGCCTTGGAGAAATAGCATGAAGATGAAGAGCTTTCCCAATCCAAACTTTTTTTCTTTTGGGCCTTTTGGCGCACCAGCTGCCAAAAACGTAGTGGCACGTGCCACGCACCTTTAGTGTTGCAAGGGACTAAGAGAAGCCGCCAATTGGACGCTTTGGCGCATCCTTGATTCCTCCTTTGGCAGAACGCGGCTTGAGCTTAGAATTTTCTAAAACGTTCAATCAGGTGAACGAGAAACCTCGACAGACGACAACCCCAACCCAACCCACGCATTCTCCAGGAGAAAGCGGATGCTCCAATCGTCACAATGACCGGCGTAGGATCAAGATGGAACAGGCTGCATAGAGTATGTACTCTCTAATCTGCTCTTTCCAATGTCTGGTCGCAAGTGAGCTAACAAAAGGCATCTTCTCTCTCTTAGAAAGTAAACCTCCTCCTCGCTCCCGAAACCCATCTCCGCGATTCCTGCCGCTGTACTAACTCCAATTCGAGATTCTAAACATCCGGCTCGGCCCCGGAGCCGCGATACTGCCTAACACC
>JUDQ01000054.1:107652-135118 GCA_000812075.1 Scedosporium aurantiacum
CGAGCGCGTCGTCGAGATCGACATGAAGCACAAGCACAGCGACGACATCCTCGCCGCCTTCATGCGTGAGACCAACGCCGAGCCCGTCATGCCCGGTCCCGAGGACGAGGAGGCCATGAGGGAGTTTGAAAAGCTGGATGAGCTTGCTGAGAAGGATCGCGCGAGGATCAAGAAGATTTTGGACGAGGAGAGGAAGGCTAAGGCTATGTTGCGGAGGGCGAAGGCTGGTGCTTTGGCGTGAGGTGGGACGCCCCCTCAACCCCCCTTTTTGGTCCTTTGTGGTGAATTGATCTGAGACTCTTCTCCCTGCCATATCTGTATCATATATTGTAGAAAATAGACGAGAACGGGATTACCAGTATAATGAAGTATCTGAATCCTTTTTGGCTACACTTGAATGGCTAACTAAGTGAGCGGTACACACGGTTATGTTTTGTAGAGAGAGGAAGGCTGTGAGGTTGTACATTGCCTTGGGCAATGCGGTACGCTTACCAGCCCGAGTTACCACTCGAGACGGCTTTTAAGGGCGGATGGGGTAGTTTTGGACACAATAGTCAGTCAACCAACTATCTGACCTCCCTTCCGATCGGGATATTAGGCTAGGAGCATAACGCATGCATTCTGACCGGGAACCCCCGTGAGTGACCCTCAGACGGCTGAGCTACCATATAAATACCACGCAACAATCAGGGTTGATACTACATACTACGTCTACAAAGCTGTAGGAGCCACTGGACGCAAGGACAACAACCTAGTTACTCTATTAATGGCCGTTTGGGCCAGGCAGGCATTTCTCATACTACGCTCTTAGAGCACAGCTAGCGTATACGTGTATCAATTTCAGCAATGCCGATACAACATCATCATCATAAACCATATTCCATCATCGTAACCAAAAGCCGTCGCTGTTAAAGACGGCCGTCCACAGCAACCTCTCAAACTTCCTCCGCGAGGTGTACCTGTATAATAAAAGCATATTGAAGCACGTCCGCGCAATGGGGAACCGACGGCAATCGTCTCCTAGACAACCGATCTTGATCTTGACCGACGTGGCACCCATGGCAGGGATTCTGTCGCTCCCGGTGATGAAGGAGAGGAGCTTCCGCTGGTCTGGAGGAGGGGCGTTGGCAAACGTCTCCCAGAACCACCGAACCACCGGCTCCATGTCGTCGGGCTTATAGCTGGCCCAGGCATCCCAGTCCTCATCGGCTATATAGGGGTTCCAGTTCTCGTACTCTGCCACTCGTCTGAGGGCATCAATGTCGAGGGCGTCGTCGGATCCCCGGACTAAAAGTCGAACCTCTTCGGGCCGGAACATGCTGAGCGCCGCTCCGCCGCAGACCATGAAAAAGCCGCGTTTGAACGGTTCAAACTGCCGAGCAACAGAATCAGCTAGGACGTGTCTGACGTACAATTCAACGTACGCACGCCGATTTTCGTTTGTGACCCGAATGTTCGCTCCACCAGCAACGAGGGGAACATGAACTATCGCTCCATATCTATCCGTATCAATAACGAAATGAAGACCAAACGCGTTTTCCACGTCACCGGTATAATCGAGAAGCTGGCGGAGGCCGTGGGCTACTCGCGGTCGGACATCGGCAAGGTCATCGAGGGTATAAGTTAGCAACGGTCGAGGGTGTGCCACCGAACCGGGCGCGGGGGCCGGTCCGGTTGCTAGTAGTTGTTTAAAGGTAAAGGGAGGAAGGGGGATATCCAGGATGGTTGAATTATAGATAGCGAGCCCCATAACGACACCGACAAGGAAGAACTGATCAGAGGTTTCGAAGGTATTGGGGTTGAAATAGCAGTATGGCGAATCCTCGTCATAAACAAACATGCCTTGGCTCATGATTAGCCCAGAGAAACGCAATGCCACTTTAGAATGCGTTGAAAAAAAAAAGGAAACCTTACCATTGTTGGGGTTGAAGACCTCTCGGATCAGGAGCAGGAACCATTCCTTCCGAAGACCGCCGTGATCAACACCCTCCTCACCAGCAAAAGAAATACGTAGGCCCTTCTTGATGTCCTCACTTCCGCTGCCAATAACCTCGCTCACTCCCTTAAGACTGTCCTCGACAAGGCAATCCCTCCGCACATCTAAATCCAAGAATTGACTTACATGCTTGCGGCGTAGGAGGCCTTCGAAGAAAGCTTCTCGGGCTTTTGCGACCATCTGCCGTCCCACTTCGTACTCTAGGACCCGCGTTTTAGCTGACATGCTGAGGAGAAAGGGGTATTGGCAGAAAGAAAATCCTCCCTTAGCCTCCCACGTCTGAAACTCTGTAACGACAGGCGTGCCGTCGACGAAGCTGCTATAAAAGTCGCTTGTAGGAAGTATTTGGCCGTGGGTTTGGACATCGCCTGGAGCCGCATTCCATCCAGAAAGAAGTGATTGCCGTCTCGACACAGGAAAATTATTCGCAGTAAAGAGAAACCCCATCACACGTGCTGCGGCTCGAACCTGCCAGTCGTCGCCACGCATAACCCACCCGTCTGCGTCTTGGTTATTTTGCAGTGAGGAACTGTCTCCTAACGCGGCATAGAGCTGGGCAGTAATAGAGTCGCTGCTGCCTAGGCTAGGAATTAGCCCATTGGTAATGTCAACTCTCGGCTGAAGACCCATTGGGCTTGGACGATTGAGACGGTAAGTCAAGAATCCGTCCACCAGGTCCTTGATCTGCTTGAAGTGGCTTCGCGGAAGCCGTGCAAACCAAGAGATAACATGGTTGTGACACATGACGGAGGATTCTGATAATAGTCCAAGTATTCGCTTGATAATCGCTGCATACTGGATCGGAACGACTCCCACTGGTATGTCCCTAGGCGGTGAGCTCCCAGTATTCGGCGCGTTTTCAGAAGTGGACGACTGCAACCAACCGCGAAACGAGCGAGTGTTGGGGTATAAAAGAGGGTTATGAAGCATTACCAAAAGAAACCGCAAAGTTTGGGGTTCGGAAATTGGACGTCCAGGGCGCTTGAGAAGACTTTCGGTCGCTTTCAAGAGCACTCTCTGGGTGTGCATCTGGGCCACGAGGAGTTCAAACTCAATGGCTTTCAATCTTTCCCCTGATGGGGCAATGAATGGCCCTTGCGGCCGCAGCTCGGATACAATGTCATTATAGACGTTCCTCCATCCCTCCGCAGCGTTGATGACTGTAGAATACCAGTCGTGGAGCTCGTCCCAGTCCATGTAAGGCGATCTGTGCGACACCCGAGATAGTGGAACTTCTTGTCTCTGGGAGGCTGCTCGCGGGATAAAGTAGTTGTCCTGCCCTCCGCTCCACCATGCGCCGTTCTCGGCAATGTCACCGACCATGAGCATCTTGGGATCAAGATTGGCAATAGTAGGTTCGGTGGGCGCTGACTCGCGCCGGCGATGGACGTGGGAATCAACAGGGCGGCTGTCGGACCTAGTGGGGAAGGTGTGACGTCTGGTCGAGAACGAGGAATTTACACATTCGAACGAGCTAAAGGAGGCAACAATGTAGTCCTCTAACGGCTTGAATATTTTCAGACGAGCTGGTGGGGAGGGGGGAGGACTCGGATGACCAAGGGGCCTCTTTTCGCCGCTAGATCGGGTGCCAGAATCCGCCGACGGTCTCTCAGGATATGAAGAGGAGTAGGAGCGTAGGTTGTTGGTAGGGCCGAAGCTTCTTGAGCTCGTCGGCGAGAGCATGGTCTCGTCGAAAACGCCTGTGGGGAGGTAGGTTGGTGACGCTGCCGAGAGAGATTCTACATTTGGCCGGTTCGTATCAACTGCCATCGGGGTTGTCACTCCCTTGTCGGAATGGGTCGAGGCGTGGGACGTGGGAGCCTCGCTGGGGGTAGTATGCAAGCCCAGACCTTCCTTGCTCTCATTCAGATCCAAGGAAGACATGAGAAAAGATCGGAGACATTGCCGAACAAGCCACTTGGTATGGGATGTTGATATTGTCTTTTCCGAGCGCGGATCCATTGGATCTTGAACCGGAGGCGTGTGCAAAGTCTGGGTGGTGGGCGACGGCTGGCCACTAAGTCCGGTCGGCCCTCTAGGCCAGCCTCCAGAACGGTCTCTTGCCTCAGGGTCAACTCTCGGGACGAGATCGTTCATCGTGAGGCACACAGTACACCAGAAGGTACGAAGTTCCTTGGGCCACCGGCTCTTCGAGCCGCAGGTCATACAGGATCTCGACTTAAAGTCCCTGCTGGCATAGCGAGCATGCCGACCACTCTGAGGCGGCCTGCACGAACTCTCCTTTGAGAGCCTATGAGTGGATGTCCCGCCGTCGTCATCATCCGAACTAGACGCTTCTTCCTCGTAGCTATTGGGCTTCTTCTTCTTACTAGCGGCGAAGAAGGAAGGGAATGGGTTGCTTATCGACCGGGTATGTCTAGATCGGCGTGGGCCCTTCCGACTCCGAGACGGATGAAGGCCGGATTCCGACGAGCTCGAGTCATGTTTCTCGTCTGCAGGCTTCACGGGACGTATGTCGACAGCAGGAACTTGGGAGACACCGGCAGGGGCATCGCTCGCCGTGTGCGAGTCTCTGCGAATTGGCCAAGGAGTCATTCCTGCGGTAACTATGTTCTCTAACTTTGAATGTATAAAAATCTCTTTGTCGAAGATGAAAGGGTCAAGTGTTATGACAGGGAAGTGACAGGGAACACATTCAGTTGCAGAGACTTGGGGCCGAAGTGAGGGTATTAATGCTTCGCCCCGCCCCGAGGGTTTGCTTGTCGAGCAAACAAAGTCCTGCAGCAGTGCCGTGTAGCGAGTTGGGATCTATTGGATGCCTTGATCTAAATATAATATCAATCAAGAGCGGGCATTTCCTAGAGGAGATGGTGGCACAGTCACAGCACGTCTCGTGTAGTACCGCAGGAGCCCGACCAGCAAACGACGGGCGTGATTGTTGGCGAAGTGGAATAGGTATTCAGGTGCGTGTCCCGACACCGCCGTTTTTTAGGCGTTCTTTGAGATCTGAGATGAGGACAGCCTGCCTCGAGGTCCTTGGGCAGAATGGGCAGCGATCAAGAGAAGGAATGACAGAAGCAATGCCCCTGTCATAGCACGATCGACCAGCTGGAAATGATGAATAATAACAAGATCGATTAAGATCAATCAATCACAGGACAATGATGGAGGTACCTCAGTTCTTGGCACAGAACGAAGTCATAAATATTGCACCCACCCAAGAGCAGAAAAAGGGGGGTTGAGGCTAAGTTTAGTAGAACAGATGAGAACAAACAAGAGTGGTCATGAGAAGAGGAGGAGAGAGGATGTGGAAAGAGAGGGAGAGGGAGAGAGAGAGAAGGAGAGATTGAGAAGAGCCCGAAGCATTTGTCTCGGTACAAGTACACTACTTCGTTCGTACTTTCGTTCGTCGGAGGTGAGCGCGACCGACAGCAACAAACGGCAATTTTTAAACGGCGCGGGCTGTTTCTGTCGGTTCCAAACTTCCAGGGTCCTTTTTAGTGTACTTCGTACTTCGCACGAAAGTCGTGCAGATTAAGGTGGGGATCAATAAATGCATCACATTCATTATCCAGCCAGGAGTACCTTCGTACACTCGCGGAGTCATTTGATGCTCATCCTCATAATCATAATGTCCACGCTGCTCATCCTGAACAAGGTTCGGCCCTGAGACGTTGGAATGGGATTCGGGATTCCCACTTCTTGCCCTTCAGCTCCGCGCATTTGGTGTCCAGTCCCTTGCCCATCCCTTGCCCATCTCTTGCCGTTGTCGGTATTGTCAACGGTCATCATCTACCGTGAACCCCGGCCTGCATCTCCTCTCAATCCTTCGATGCTGTACGACAAATATTACAAGTATCAGTGGAGCACAGCATTAAATAGGAGGATCAATCTGCATCAATAGATGCAACCAGGAAGTTGATCTTTCAATCTTGTCACAATTTAACGTCTCTCGACATATTAATATTACCGTCGTAGAAAAAAGAAAAGAGAGGGAAAAAAAAAAAAGGAAAGAAGAAAAAAGACGCTCAGACAGCCTCACAAACGGAGAGCAGGAATCGTATTGCGAAGCGAGTCGCTGAAACCAATCAAACTCGTATTCGATGAAGCATTGCTTTCGCGCTCGGGATAAACAGTGGTCATTATTGGGTCTCGGGCTGCACTTCTATCCCACTTTCGGTGATGATGGCACCTTCTTGCAGGTCGCGCGGCATACTGCAACTGGAGAGGGTCAGACAGCCACACTCGAAGTAATGATCCTCCGGACGTTTGTGCTGGGGGACGACATCCAAGGAATGTGATAAACATCCTGTCACGCAGTGGCAGCTTGCAGTTGCAGGACTTGCAAGCCGTGATATCTCAAGTCGTCTGCGAATGAACACTGAGCTTTGAACCCCCCTCACCTACCCCGCTCCCCTCTCCTCTCCCTTTTTCTTTTCTCTTTTTCCCTTAAAGAAAAGAAAAGAATAGAAAAGAAAAGACTACTTCTTCGAGTACTTCGTGGATACGAACGTGTTTTTTGATGCTATAAATATATCTTTGTTCCCATGTTCCAGTTGGTGGTGGGTAAAGATTGCGAGATCGTGAGCGTGACCATGCAACAGGAACATTGAACCTCAATCAGACAGAGGCTGCTCAAGTCTTTCCCCGCCTCTTTTACATGGTTCTGCAAGGAGGGGAGCTCATGCAATCGTCCACCTTGGAACAGTAGGGCAAACGGAGAGAAACACAGGCCCCAATTTTACCAAGGGAGGAAGCATTGGTCAATGAAGTCATCATAGCCACGGGCGCTCAGGATAGAATCTAGGCCTAGTGTGACCCGAGCTTGCCATGCATCCTAGAGTGAACCTATCCAATCCCTACCCTTCGACGAGATATCCAACTCGCAGGGACGAGATGCCTTGATCCAACATCTATGCCGGGCCACACAAGAGAAATGCCAATCAGGAACAACATCACCACCAAAGTACACACGGGAACGGAGTTTGAAACGATTTGTCCACGACTACAGCCTATATCACCACGTACGCCTGTTCCGCTATGAACCACGGAGCAAAAGCAACCTAAAACCTAGTCTCGAAAGTCTAATCCGGAATACGATTCAGGAACCCATCCCATCGCTTTTCCTTCCAGACCTCACAATGGACTCAATAAACCCGAGGCAATCCATAAATTTTTTCGTTCTTTTCAACCCGGACAAAGTGTCATAAAAAACCGTGCACGTCAATGATGATTTTTTTTCCTTTTGGGGGCGAGGCAAAAAAAGAAAGTTCTCGTTCGGCGGGGATAGTCAAGTTAAAACAAAGGGCGACTTGATTCGGGGCCAGGCTAACAGCGGTAATGCCGTGTACGCCAGCGACTATGTTGGATGCTTCTAATGACGGAGTTGAGGAAATATCAACCAACCCTCGAGGATACGCCGAACAAAAGAAAATTTGCTTTTTTGTCTTTTAAGAAGGAGGAGCACCACCACGGCCACGGCCATATCCACCACGGCTGTACAGAGATAATCGTTAGCATATGACTTTTTTTTTTCCAGACCTCTTTTTTCTCTTTCCCTCTGCCCACCAAAAGGAAACAGAATGCCAAGTCACAGGAAGGGCTGTGGCTTACAATTGAGGAGCAAACTCGCCAGGCGCTCCACCCTCCTTGCCCTCGCCAGCATCACGTCGTCGGTAGCCACCCTCACGGTCTCCACGGTCACCGCCACGGCCACGGCCGAACGGCCTCCTCTCGCGCTCACCCTCGCCCATCATGCCACGGGGAGGAGCGTGCGAGCGCTGCTGCTTGATGTGTGTCGCGGGGACGATCTCGGCGGGGAGGTGAAGCCACTCCCTGAGGTAGTCAATGCCCTCGGGAGTTAGGGTGTAGTAGTAGTATTGCCAAGAGAATCGGGTCTTGACATAGCCGCGGGAGTCGAGCGACTGGCAGGCCTTAACGACGTAGAGGTTCTTCGTGTCGATATCGTCGTGCTTGGGAAGGTTGTAGTCCTTCTTCGCGACGAGGACACCCTCTCGGAAGAGGTACTAAATATCGGCGAAAAACACTCCGCGTCAGCTCCAGATATTGAAAAATTTACCATCATTGAACTCGAGAGTGCGGAATCGATAATACCTCGTGGATCTTCTTACGGTCAGCCTTGGGAATAAGCATCTTGGCGGTTGGCTCCGAAAATTGAGGATGGTGAAGGTGACGTTTGGAAAGGCGAGCGTGAGACCTGAAATGGATGGGCTTTTTTTTGTGTGAAAAAAACCCTACAGTACAATTGGAGGGGTGAGCTGGGACGGGCTCTCTGCGGGCTCTGCGGGTCAGTGGGTGTGGCTGAGTCACGTGAAATTGTGGCATGATCACATGTGGCTGGGGCCAGATTGGAAGTTTAGAACTGACATCAAACATTAAATCGTCCAACCTCATAGTTAAGGCCTGTGATTCTCATCATCTTTCCCAAATAAACATCACCAACACAGAGCCTTCACATCAATCCAACGACTTCGAATCAATTGATCGATCGCGTTTTATCTCCAACCTCCGGTCTCATAGATCACTTCACAAAATCTGACTGACGCCGACCATCTCGCTTCAAAGAAGTTGCCATCAACCACGACTAAACCCCACCCACGCCCCACCAACTTTTATTGACTTTCATCCACGGTGACCATCGCCATCGCTCAGAATGGCGCCTCCTGAGATCAACCTGCTTATTAGCAGCTTCGCCGGTCTTGGCCTCCCATCTACCCTAGTCCTACCCGTATCCAAAGACGCACCAGTTTCCAGCATATGGGAAACACTAAGGACACACCTCCCTGCTACATGCGACCGACTTCTCCTCACAACTGCGGGTAATAAACTCCTTCAACCATCCTCCACAACACCTATCAGCACCTATGCGTCAGCACAAGATGATGAATTCATCTCTCTACGTCTTTCTGCCCCGCTCTGTGGTGGAAAGGGAGGTTTTGGGTCCCAGCTAAGGGCGGCTGGTGGACGCATGTCATCCAAGAGGAAGGGCACCGAAGATACCGGCTCTAGTCGCAACCTCGATGGGCGAAGGTTGCGGACTGTCAATGAGGCAAAGGCCCTCGCAGAGTATCTTGCCATCAAGCCAGAGATGGAGCAACGCGAAAAGGAGAAACGCCGTCAGAGATGGGAGCAAATTGTCGAGATGGCTGAACGTCGCGAGGACGAAATTAAGAATGGAACCAAGGCGAGGATTGATGGGAAGTGGGTGGAGGACAAGGAGGAGGCTGTTGACATGATCCGAGGCGCCGTTCTTGCCGCCATGAAATCTAAGACTCCCGCCGGAAGCAGCTCTAGCACTTCAAGCTACACGGAGTCGGCGGAGGAGAGCGAAGGCTCAGACGAAGGCAAGATGAAGACTGAGTCCAAACCTGCTACTCCACCCTCAGATTTGGAGAGCGATTCCAAGGGGAAGGGAAAGGCTGTCTCTAAACCTAAAGCACTCTTTGGTTTCGACGAAGACGACGAGTTTATGAGCTCGGATAGTGACGAGGAATGAGGGCGGAAAGCAGAAAGCAAAGTAATCTGCACGAACTCATGTACTCACTCATACACACCTGTATTATAATTTTAACGTTAACGGCTTACGGTCTATGGTTCGGGATTATGGGGTTGATGATTACAATGGCGCCTAGCACTTTCACAATACCAGAGACATTTATTTCACGATTCGAGATAAGAGTGAGAAACATCAAAAGGAAATCAAACTGGAGTAAAGTGTGAACGAAGTGAGAGAAATATGCAATGGAGGCGGAAGAGAAAATAGAAATAAAATTCAACGTCGTTCAAGCATCCACTGGCCCGGTGACTCCCAGGATCTTCTGTTTCCCTGGTGTTGGAAGTTCCATTCCTATTTCGATCTACAAGCGTATTCGGGCTCTAAGATTGAGTGGCAAAGATGAGAATGCATGAGGCGGTGAGAAGACTCATGGCTTGCCTGCTCCTTTCTCGTTTCCTATTCTTTTCGCGAGCGGGACTCACATGAAAATGGATGAGAAAAGATGAAAAAACGACAATTCCATGTGTGTTTCCCTCAATGAATTGTTATATTCATGTGAAGACTCAGAGTGACATAATACAAATCGCAGAGCGGGTGATGGTAAACAAAAAGTATTTCCAGACGTAGGTCCGAGGGATTCAAAGGTACTGTCTATTCTATCACAAAAAGGTTCTGCTAACCCATCAATGGCTCATACATATAATTTACTGGTCCAACTTGACGGGGAAGTTGCCAGACTCTGCGGGAAATGCGTTAGATCGTCATAGTCCTCTTGAAGAAGCGCTTCCGGAATTCAAACTAGAAGCAGAACATACCTCGTTGATCATCCCAGCGCTGGTACCAGCCCGAGGGGCAGAGAGACTTGTAGGCCAGAAGGAACTGCATCGCGTCAGCAGAGGGGTTCTCCAATCGTTTCCGAGACTCGCTTCGACTTTACCTGGCGGCAAGGCGCAAATTCCTCGCCCTTGGCATTGATGCACTTGTGATAATCGACGTAGTTTTGCCAGCAGTGCTTGGTCTGGTTCTGGTTGGGGAAACGGGAGTCGACACCTGGAATCGGCACAAAAAAGGTTAGAGAGACACCGGCTTCAGCGGAGGGGCAATCGGGCAATCGGGCACGCGGAAGATCGATTGATCTTGTCTCCGGAAGGGTCTAGGAATTCGAAGATGTTGAGGGTTGTCAATTGTTCATACCAGCTATAGGACTCTGTTAGCCTCGGAGATAATCACGCCATGATGCGAAGGGACAGAAGGAGGAGAGGGAATTCTTCTCGATGCGTACCAGTCACAAACTTGAAGGGCTTGGTAACAAGCTCATCACCGTGTTCGTCGGACATTTTGGCGGTGTTTGAAAGGAATTGGGGCCTTGGGCTCTCGAGATCGAAAAACTAGGTCAATTGGTGGGGAGGATTGAATTGTTTTCCGAGAGGTTCAATTGAAGAGCTTGGTGTGAACAAGGTCGAGATGATGGAACAAAGAATCAGGTGGTTTTTGGTTGGCCGAGCATGGCATGGAAATTGCATATGTGCCTCGGATATAAGGCACCAAACATCCCAACCGAGCTTAGTTTTTCAATTGATAGACACGCCATCAGACGATCCAATCCCCTCCGAAATCGAGTATTTCCGACGCCGTCCATTCGTGATCTCAAGAGTCTTCCTTGCCTCGCCTTTCCCCCCAACTCTTCGAACAACCTCTCGACCATCTCCCCTCAAACCACTTCAAAATGCAGCCCTCTCTCGCTCTCCGGATGTTTCGACCTACTGGTCGCATGATGAAGGCGGTTCGTCGAGCTTTTTCCCTGTCCCAAGGACCCAAAACCGCGGCATTTCCGCTGCGATGCCTTGAATGTACACTAACGTGACAAAATTTATAGGCCGAGCCTAACAGTACGTAAACTTCCTCGATCGCGAAATAGCTCAATCCACAAGCGATACTCGCCACACGACAGCCCAATTGATTTGCACAATGCCCTTGCGATGTCCATATAGCTAATTGAAGAGCAATAGCCCCCGGCTTCGCTGGCAAGGTCAAGAAGGTCCCTGCTGAGCTGTGGCCCCTGGGTATGTTGTCCCTTTCAACCTTACCCTATACTCTTCTCAACTCCGGAGCATAGGGCCGCTCTATGGTCTTGAGTCGTTCGAATTACGGAGAGGTCTTGAACTAACACACGATGTGCAATGTAGCCGCTGTCGTTGGCTTCGCCCTCTGCGCCGCTGGTTACTCCATCGGCCGCAAGTTCGTCGTCGACAAGAACCTTCGTCTCGCTCGCCAAGGTGCTGGCAAGGACGAACATGGTGAGGAGCACCACTAAGAATGTTTGGGAAATGGGGATCGGAGGTCGCCTCCCGGCGTTCACACAATCTTGTTCAGATTAGAAGGGTCAAATTTGTACATGTTGGAGCATGGCCGCCTATATGTTTAGGCGCTGTTAGAGCATCTCGAGCTGTGCAGTTCTTGTTTTATTTCCCGTCAATACAATAGATTCCGTCTCATGACGTTCAAACACATCTCTCCCTTGTACACCTGCATGGCCTGCTTTCGGCCTACCTGCCACACAACTCGGTAACTCCACGTATGAACTCCATAGAACGCCAACGCTATGCCGAAGTTTTTAAGAGAAGGGGGAGAAATAGGCTCGTATTACTCGGGCTTTGGACCTGCCATGTCGAGCCCTTCCAGGCCTTGCATGGGATGATCGCCGTTATGAGCCTTGTCTTCTACCATTTTATCCTCTTCCCCAACTGCATGCTCTGCCAACCAACTTTCCTATTAGAGGAAGAAGAGAAAAAAAGTTAGCAAATTTCCCTGATTAAAATTACTGAAATGTGAGTGGCCAAAACATACTTGTTCCCAAACAGCTGTCCGGCTGTTCAACCCGCCCTCGGCGCTCTTGGGCGGCTTGGAAGCGGATACTTTAAGGATGCGCCCAAAGAGCTCAGCCTGGTCCATGTTGTCGATGGCCTCCTTGGCGTCCTCAGCCTCTTCAAATTCCACATAGGCGAAGCCCCGGTGAGGCTCCGTCGCACCTGGCTTGTCGTTTTTTGGTATCGAAACGTCGACTATCTCGCCAAAGGGAATGAATGCGTCGTAAATATGAGTTGATGTCACGACAGGCGCCAGTCCGCCGACATATACCGTCGCTTTCCACCTTGCTTCCGTCATGGTGAGAGCTTGCTGATTGGCAGGACGGGTAAGAGAGGTAATTGATGGTGCCTCGAAGCGTTTGTCGATTGAAATTGAAGTTGGAAGAAAATTCGCGAAGACTATATCCAGCTCGGGAGGGCGTGTTTTCGGGCTCTTACAACATGAAGCCTCGACTTATTAAATCTCAGTTCCTCTCACTCACGCACCTTGCTGAGGTCGAGCTTTGGAGGGTCAAGGAAGCCTTTAGGTCACGTGAATCACCGGTTCAACAGACTTGGATGCCGCAACATGAGGGGACAACACCAGGGCAGACAATATATCTCATGTTAACATGCGGTTAAGCTGGATTCCTCCTACATAGATTTCAATTTGACTTATATACATGTACATGGATTCTTGCCGTGCTTTCTACTATATCCTGCCTTGTATTATACGACGAGATATGCTCAAACAAACATCATGTAATAGCTAAAGGACTTTGGATCCAAAGTGGCATAGAACTTCTTTCCCCTCCGGACGACGATTTTATCATAACGGGTTGGGTCAGGAATGTACAATTCCCGATGATGGAGCATTCTCACCACTGCCAGGAGATCCAGGTAAAATCGCCATGTCATTGGCATGTCCCACTCATATTCGGCGTGTTCAAGTCGGGCCCAAGCACTCAGGAAGTTTAAACTGGACTCGCGAAGTCCGGGCTCAACCCCGCCCACAAGCTGTTAGCAGTCAGTACCTATGACAGAAACTTGGGTTTTGAAACAGAGGCGTTGCCGTGATGCATCAATCTATCGTGACCCAAGTTCGAAGATGTTGCTTTTGGGTGTGAAGTCACTGGTCCGAAACTCTCCCACGTGATTATTGACTAAGCATGGTCGGTTCCAGGTGGGCCTAAGCCAGAGGCACTGTGAGGAAAGTGCTTCCCTGTTCACGGTGCAATGTGTGGGGCACTAACACTAATTGAGGTGTATCCCTGTGGCAGATGTTAGCGAGATGTGGCAGGGAGTGGCACAACAGGGCACAGAGACCACTCCACTGCAATCTGGCATCATAGCAAGATATCTTGCTTCTTCTGAGCCTCAGAGCAAATCACCACAGAAGCAACCCCGTTCTTCTCAAGAACTGAAATTATTCCTCAGGACAAGTTGCCGCAATCAATTTGAACGGGCTGGCGGTGCCCAATTCCACATTCATCAACGATTCTTTGCGCCAACCAACAAGATAACCGCCTCCCATAATCCCCACCCCCTTAGACCAAGTCCCAAGCTGGGCACAACCGACGAACATGGTTCGCTTGCGAGAGATACCGCGGACAGCCGCGTTCGCCTGGTCTCCAGGAACGTCGAAGCCGCTGCTGGTCACCGGAACCCGTGCTGGAGCTGTTGATGATGATTTCTCCGATGAGACCAAGCTTGAACTCTGGGACCTTGATCTTGACGACGAAGATCAGGGCCTTGAGCTCCAGCCTGTGGTTAGCATTAACACAGATTCAAGGTATGCTCTTAGGAAATATCTCTACCTATATACGGCTATGTTACGCTACGTCCATGTTACTCACACAGCTTGAATATTAGCTTCTACGACATTGCCTGGGGACCTCCCGATGAAGACCATCCCAGGGGTATCATTGCCGGCGCTCTAGAAAACGGTTCCCTCGACCTCTGGGATGCCAAGAAGCTCGCCGAGGGAGCTTCCGATGCCCTTATTGCGCGAACGACGAAGCACACGGGACCTATTAAGGCGTTACAGTTCAACACCCTGAAGCCCAACATTCTCGCTACTGCCGGCGCTAAAGGCGAGATCTTCGTTTACGATGTCAACGACCCGTCTAGCCCCTTTCGCCTTGGAACTGCCGCTGCGCGTGCCGATGATATCGAGTGCCTGGCCTGGAATAGGAAAGTCTCACACATTCTTGCGACTGGAGGGACTGGTGGCTTTGTCACTGTGTGGGACTTGAAGACCAAGAAGCCCTCTCTTACTCTCAACAATAATCGCAAGGCCGTTAGCGCGATCGCGTGGGACCCCAATAACTCGACCAAGCTCCTGACTTCGACTCCGGATGACAACACTCCCGTCATCTTCCTATGGGACCTCCGCAACTCAAATGCTCCGGAGAGAGTCCTCCAGGGCCACGAGCAGGGTGTCCTGTCTCTCTCATGGTGCCAACAGGATAGCGATCTGCTTCTTTCATGCGGCAAGGATAATAAAACTATTGTATGGAACCCGCAGACCGGCGAGCGGTATGGCGAGTTTCCCGAGGTTACGAACTGGACTTTCTTGACGAGGTTTAACCCCAATAACCCCAACTTGACCGCCACCGCCAGCTTTGACGGCAGGATCACGATCCAGACCTTGCAAAACACCAACCCCTCCACTTCGCAGACTGCTGCGCAAAACTCCCTTGACGGAGAGGATTTCTTTACGAGCGCGCAGACCCAGCCTCAAGACACTTTCTTCTCCTTGCCAAAGGCACCGAAATGGGCCGAGCGTCCGATCGGCGCGTCGTTCGGCTTCGGTGGGAAGCTCGTAATTTTCAAGAAGGTTGAGGCCGGTGGCAAGCGGTCCTCTAAGGTTATCATTACTCACTTCTCTGCGGACACTGAGGTCAGCTCTGCGAGCGAGAAGTTTGAGGAAGCCCTGCAGTCTGGCGACATCTCGGCCATTTGCGAATCAAGGATTGAAGAGGCAGTCACGGACGAGGATAAGGCTGATTGGAAGGTTATACAGACATTGGCGAGCGACAATGCCAGGCAGAAGATTGTTGAACAGCTCGGCTTTAAGCAAGAAGATGTTACTAATGGTGTCGCCACGGGGGATTCGAAGACTGGAGACAAGGCCGATGAAAGTGCCAAGTCGGGCCTCTTCTCAGAGGATGCCGAGGTTGAAGGAGATGGGGACGACGACTTCTTCTCGAAGGGAGCCACAGCCGCAGCTACGGACAATGGCCCGTTCCAGATTCTCGGTGACGAAGATAGTGACATTGATAAGGACATCACCAAGGCCATCATGCTTGGCAACTTCGCCAAGGCAGCCGACCTTTGCCTCAAGGAAGACCGGATGGCTGATGCATTCTTGATTGCCAACTGCGGCGGTCAGGAATTGGTTGACAAGGTTCAGACCGCTTACCTCGCAAAACAAAACGGCTCGCCCAGCTATATTAGACTTCTCAGCTCTGTCATCGCCAAGGACCTCAAGGACGTCGTGAATAATGCCGACCTCTCAAACTGGAAGGAGGTTATGGCGGTGCTTTGCACGTTCTCGAGCCCAGAGGACTTCCCTAGTCTCTGCGAGGCTCTAGGCGACAGGATCATCACCCAGGGAGCTCGACAGGATGCCTCATTCTGCTACCTGGTTGGCTCCAAACTGGAGAAGGTGGTTCCGATCTGGATCTCGGTCCTCGAGGAGGCTGAGAAGGCCGGTCTTAGTGACTCGAAGGGCGGGTCGTCCTTTTCTGTTCACGCGAAGACGCTGCAGGACTTCATCGAGAAGGTGACAGTCTTCCGACACGTCTCGAAGTTCCAGGATACCGGCGCTGGAGCTACGTCTGAGTGGAAATTGGCCGCTCTGTACGACAAGTACATAGAATACGCGGACATTGTCGCGGCGCATGGTCAACTAACTACGGCGCAAAAGTACCTCGATCTCCTGCCAGCAGAATATCCTGCTGCCGAGATTGCCAAGAACCGTGTCAGGCTTGCGACCAAGAAGGCGGCCCCCCAGCCCGCAGCGAAGCAGACGTCCAGCAGGGCACCATCAAGAGTCCAGCCTGCTTTCGGATATCAACCTCCGCAACCCGTCCCTGTGGCAGCCCCCATTGCGCCCCCCGCTCCCAGTGTCAATCCCTATGCACCTCCCTCGGTCACGCCATACGCTCCCCATGCTGCTGCTTCTCCATATGCGCCGCCCGCTCCCTCCGGATACCAGCCTCCTTCAGTCCAGCCTCCTTACGGTGCACCTACTGGTTACGGTCCTCCTCCCACCAGCTTTGGCGCGCCCCCTCGAAAAGCCACACCTTCGAAGCCTCCACCATCTCAGGATAAGAACATGGAGAACTGGAATGATGTGCCTTTCGTAACCAAGGCCCCTCCTCGTAGAACCACGCCAAGCGTGGCCCCCGTCACCCTGCCATTCGGAAGCCAGCCCGGGCAACCAGGACCTCCACCTCCGGGCACGTATGGTCGTATAGCTACTCCGCCGCCACCACCTCCCAAGGCCTCCGGACCACCTCGTGTAACTTCTCCCCTGACGGGGCCGCCCCAAACATTTGGCCACCAGCAGCCTCCACGTCCGCCTTCGACAGCGGCCAGCGCCTATGCCCCTCCTCCTCCGCAGGCAGGTGCTATCCCTTCACCCAACCAGCCAGTTATTCCCAGGGTTGCGTCGCCTTATAGTGCACCTCCAACTGGGCCTCCGCCTTCCAATAAGTATGCGCCGGCGCCGTCCCCTCAAATCCAATCTCAGGTACACCAACCTCCGCCCGCCCATCCTTACGGAGCTCCTCCGATGCAACAAGGACCGCCCAAGAACCCGTATGCCCCGGCAGCGTTCCCTACAGCTCAGGAGCAGCAGACCCGGCCCCCTCTTGGCCCGCCTCCCTCGTCAAGGCCGCCACCAGCCTCGGGACCCCCTCCCGCAGCTCGGCCCCCTCCCCCGTCCACACAATCAGCTCCTCGGCCATCCGCACCGCCCAAGGCTAGACATCCCCCTGGCGACCGATCGCACATCCCTGCGAATGCCCAGCGATTAGTCGATATCTTCACTCGCGATATGCAGCGTGTGGCGGCTCGTGCTCCTCCAAACTTTGCGCCGCAGGTCAAGGATACGCAGAAACGCCTTGGCCTACTCTTTGACCATCTCAACAATGGGGAGCTCCTCAAGCCCGACACAATAGAGAAGCTATCCGAGCTTGCGGCGGCGATTGAATCGAAGAGCTACGATACAGCCTCTAGCATTCAAGTCAACATTCAAACCACTAAGACTGAAGAGTGCGGAAACTGGATGGTATGTTCCCACAACCCTTTTCTGTAAAATAGCGCTAGCGGAGTAATGCTAACTACGTCAACAGGTCGGAGTAAAGAGGCTCATCATGATGAGCAAGAACACGCCCGAGTAACAGGTCGGTCTGTGTCATCATAGAGGAGAATTACGGTGTTTGGAACTTTGAGAGCTAGTCTTTCAATAAAGGGGGCAGTCAAAGATGCGCTTACGGTGTTTTCCGGCTCCCATCATGGTTATATAGTTGTAAGTAGGCTTTGTCTTACGAATAAAATGAGTTAACGTCGTTGATTAAGCCGTTGTCTTCTTGATGGCTGCTTCATGTGTGACTTAGTAGCTCAGAAATTACTGAGGAAATAATATCAGACTCCATACCCACGCAAGTTCGCTTCGACCTTCGAATCCTGGCGTAGGGAAGTAGGGAAGCCTGATCCTACACACAAGATTTTATTCCATGATACCGCCACGAAAGAAAGATAGCAAGAACAACTCACAAGGATTTGTTCTTCTGTTTTTGATGAAATTAATAAATTCAAGTACTTGTATTTAAGAGCTTGTGCAGGTGATGGAAGCCACTTTTCTACTGCCTCGAGCCACTGGAGTAAATGAAAAATTGAAGGCTTAACAAAGAGAAAGGCGGGAATCTCACGAAGAAGGTATATGGCGAGCCGCCTTGATAGATAGATTACAACCTAGCCTCTATCTATTCTATAACATAGCTAGATTAGACGGTCGGTACCAGACTAAACCCGAGAAAAGTGAACCCATAAAAAGTGAACCCGAAAAAAGCCAACTCATCCGATCTTTCCACTCGTCAAACAACAAGGCCTACCGCCCAGCACGGCCTCAGAAAAAGGTCTCTCTAACTAGGGACAGAAAACTCGACCCGCGAGGCAAGAAAGAAAATTCCATATTCCCTCTCAAGTATCCACCAATATGGTGAGATTTGAGTGGTAGAAAAGGTGGGGGTATGTTCACATCATTCATATCATTCATTCTTCCTCGGCCTCCCACGCCGCTTAGGTACACTAGGAGCATCATCCTTGATCGAAGCCTTGGATCCCTTACCTCGTCTCTTGGGTGGGGCGGATGTCCTCGCCGGCTTCTCCTTGCTGGCAGTAGAACGTGCGCTCGGTGCACTTTCCTTCCTCGGACGCCCTCGTCTTTGACTAGGCCGAGTCTCATCCGTCTTCCCCTTTGGTGGGGCGCGTGCGGGAACGAGCGTTGCGTTTTTACGACGGGATGTCCGTGCGGTAGACTGGGCGGGAGGCTTTGCGTTGGCATGACGTGTAGTGGGCTGGGCGGCAGGTATTGTGTTGGTACGACGGGTTTTCCGCGTCGTAGGCTGAGTGGCAGGCACCGCGGCGAGTTTGGGAGCTTTTGGCGCGGCTCCACGCCTAAGTCTTTTGTTCGGCGCCGTCTGCGACGGTAGGGGCTCCGCGGGGCGCTTCATGGCTGCTATTCTAGCACTGCGTCGGGGTGTTGGGAAGGATTCGTCCTGGTCTTCGACCCCATCCACCTCGACCTGCGGTTGCTGGCGCTGACGCAGGCGCCGTTGCTTCTGTGGCGGAGGGGATTCGGGGTCTCGTTGCGCCCCAGGGGTGTCCTGTTGGAGCTCTGTGGATGCTTCTTCGTTCTCCTCTACCGGTTGTGGCGGGCCGAAGAGACTAGTCGGACCCGGCCCCGGTCCCGGGAAGTATTTTTCTTTGAATGCTAGGAAAAGTGGATCTACTGGCTCCTCGTGCCCTTCCGCCCTTGCTTTCTCGCGCCTCTCAGCTCTTTCTTTCTCAAGCTTCTCAACTCTCGCCAGTTCATCCTCCATCTGTCCAGGGAAGAATGGTGGCATGTCTCCCTCCTCTACAACCCAGAAGCCCTTAGGCTGCTCGGATCTCGGGAGGTCAATGGTCTCTAGTTCGTCAATCTCGGAAGGAGTGAACTCCATTTCTGCCGCATCCTCCAACACGCTGTCTTGGATGTTGTCGATAGGAGTGAGGTCTTCGGGTTCCGGGGAGGGAGATTCATGCCGCCACTTCCAGGCAAATACCCCGTTTGTGTCGAACTCATCCCTCCAATCCCCACGCTCCTTCCACCACTCGATAACCTGATTCCGGGCGGAGTGCGGGTGACGCATTTTATCGTCGTTAGAGAGGCGCTCGTACCTGAACGTTTCTTCGGCTATCTCAATTTGAAACATGAACCAAGGCCTAGAGATGAGAAAAGACTCGGCTTGGGCGGCGGTTGTGTCTGGCCCTGGGTGAGACCGCGGGATCACGGGGGCATGCTCTCCACGTCGTAGATTCTTGCGTAGGTGCATGGCACGCGCAATAAGCTCGGTCGCATGGTTATACGTATGTCTATAGTCATCGGTCACCTCATCGGGCTGCCATCTCCACGTCCACGCGAGGAATTGGTCGTTGCGTTGCACTTTGCGCCCAGCAAAGCCCCACTCAGGATTCCAGATGCCGAGTTTCTCCCAGCGACGCTTAACGTTATGGCGGACGATAACGCCCTCTCTCCGAGTGCCATTCAGTCCCCTAAATATCACGGGAAGAGGGCCGCGGCGATCGGTCCGCCGAGAGAACCGGTCTTGCTCGCGCATCGCTTCTGTGTAATAGAGGTTGTGGGGACGCACGATTGACTGCATCATGTGGCAAATGCGGTGGAATTCGTCCTCGTCGATAGGGCGATCCATGATAGCTTTCAGCTCTTCTGGCATCGGGCCGCCTCGCAGTGGCGGGGGAAAGTCATCATCGTCAAGCTCTTCCGACTCGGTCGACGATTCGTACGGTGGCGGGTCATCGCGCTCAAAGCGACGGAGCGAACGTAGGTTATCGTTTGCAAGAATTGCCTCGAGAGCGGGGATGGCTTGGGAGGTTATGGCCTGGTGAATTTGGGCAGGGTCGAGAAATGGAGGCATAGTTTCGCGATGAGGTTGACTAGGAAACGCGACAAGAACCTGGAAGCAGTGATTGTGAAAGTGATGATGTCGTCAGTGGTAGTGGCAGTGGTAGCGGACTAGTGGGCTTAAGCGCAAGCGCCGACGATCGCAAGAGATAAGCCTTTATCAGCACGTGATATCTCATGCTCAGCCGCGAGAGGATCGGGGAACACTGAACAGGAACCAACCAGGGTGGTTCAGTCGCGGGTCGTGGTGTTGTTGCTACACCTGTGCTGATTCTTCTTGAAATTTGAGCACTGGGTTGAAGATTATTCACAAGAAAAAAAAATCTGGGAGAAAGCAAATCCAACTTGTAGCATAGAAAGCACTTCGTACTTTGCACAGATTACGAGAGCATGTCTCGATGTACTGTATTCAGTATTGTTACAGAAGTGCAAGAGCAGGTTGGATCTGGATGATTCATTGGCTGGGATGCTCCTTCTTGCCGCCCGCAGTTTGGGCGATTGTCACTGCCTCAATCATATTGAAGCCAGGCGCCTGCCTCGCTCTTGGTAAAGATCAATGGAATTCTCCTTACACTCTCTTCTCGGAGAACTCACTCATCTTGCTCTCCTCTTCTGGCCAGCGCGCTGCGGAAACTCTCGAGAAATCTAGGCGAATAGGCCTTCCCCTCAGCAGATCGCAACAACCAAGTCGTCTGCAAATCATTATCCCCATGGCTTCAATCGCCCATTTAAAAACTCTCTTTCACCTCGTGCCCACTAATCAAATCGCTCATGATGCCCTCCTCCACCCGGATAATAGACGCTTTGTATCCAGTTCCAGAGACTCCCGGCTTGGACTCGAAGTTGGCTATCATGTTCCATCCATCCCACGAGGACATGTTGTCACTAGACTTGGGCGAAATGCTGATTTGATCCTCCGCCAAAGCAGTCCGAAGGATCCTATGTCCGGGGTTCACGTCGCCTTTGAAGTGAACCCTGCTACAGAGCTTATGGTTCTGTCTGTGAGATCGAAGCGGCTTTCATCAGTTAGGTTCGCGACATGCCCGGCCAAGAATGTGGTGAAAACCACACAAAAGAGCCCAGAAGGCGATAAAGCCAGGCAAGAGATCACTGGGGACGGTGTGATTCTCTACGGACAGGACTATCAAGTCTCCATTGCGTCTTACAACTTTGATTTGATCTGGCAGATCGAAGACATCGACTCTTTGAAATCCCTTGCTGTCCAAGGTTACCACACAGCTTTGCGACTGTTACAAGATGTACGATCACGCGACCGGCCAACGGATGGTGACAACTCGGAGGCACTGTCGTGGCATATGACTAGGCTAGATACCGCAAAGGGCTCCCTCTTTAAGGATATCACGCATCTTCGTGATGAGATAGGCAAGGGAGCCTACGGAGTAGTCTACAAAGCCGTCGACCAGGTCTCTGGCCATTCATTTGCGATCAAAGTGGTCAAACTCGAAAAATACGGTGACGTTGATGCAGCACGAGCCTTGCTCCATAGGGAAATCAAAGTTCTGGAAAAGATAAATCATGTCAGCAACACATTCACCAACTCCTATCGACTTGTTTCCAGTAATATTGACAATTCGCCTAGGCACATATCATCGAATATCTCGGCCACCAACATTTCCACACTCTCCGTCCGGAGATCTTAATGCCGCTACGCCAAGGTTCTTTGACGTCGCTTATCAAAAAGGGTTCGATTCCCGCTCATAACAACGTGAAGCTTTGCCACGCCGTGTTGAAGCAGATGCTCAGCGCCCTCGACTATCTAGCAACCAAGAGCCTGATCCACCGGGACTTGAAGCCAGATAACATCCTGTACTACACTTTGCCCGAGGGTGGCCTCCATTTCCAGCTGGCCGACTTTGGACTCGCCAATCATCGCTCTCTAGCTAAAACGTTCTGTGGCACGGGCTACTACCAGGCTCCCGAGCTCTGGCCCGAGACGAGCATGGTTTTTGCACCGCAGAGCCCCAAAATGGATGTATGGTCTCTCTTCTCAACAATAGTAGCCATCGACACTCAATTCAAAGAGTTTCCACCACACACCTCCGACTACAGCGTCGTTCTGAGAGCACTGAAAGCCAAAGCCCCGCAATCATTCCTCGAGCCCATGGGAAGACTGCACCCAGATCGCCGAGCTTCAGCCGCGCAGATGCTTGCCCAATTTTTCGGCGGCTGGGGCTTGACAACGCCCCGATCAAAAATCCTTCCATTATTCGAGCCTAAGGCTGAGACGGCCTCCCAAGAAAATCCATCACCAGCTGTGGCGTCAGAGCCACGGGCAGGAAACGGTCATGACAAGGCTCCCCAGCGGCTGAGAGAAGGCTCCCACCGTTTGGTGGTATATCCGCCACGCGGCCCGCGTCGCCTCTCAGAACGGCCGTCGCCTCGCATACCTACGGTAACAGCGAAGCGAGCAGGCAATTCCGCACAGCCGGCTGCACATCGACTGCAGCCGATTCGTGCGCACAGGGATGGCGTTGCCAAGCGACGGGCTCGATCTCCCGCAGTGAATGAAGAAGCTCTCGCCAGAAGGCTCCTTGAATGAGAATCCTCATTTCATGAGGAACCGCGTGGAGATCTCTGTCCGTACGACGTTTGGTGAGTAGGCCCGATAGGCCCCGCGTTACTGACCTTCTTCCTCCAAAGAACAAGAACTCACACGCCGACAGGCAACGATGGAAATTCGCTTTGCTTTTTGGTTCCTACTCGGAGTATTACCTCTGTCCCCGCAACCAATGGGGGAGGGTTAAATAAAAGACTCGCGTCTTGGCACGTCCATAACGCCGTCCATTTCCAGGATCGTTGCCCACTTTCCATCGTGAGACGTCACAAGGGCGTGGAATCATCCCGCCCAACTCCCTTCGATTTCGTCCTGTTTTCGAAGCCGCGGCTCAACCTGGAGAAATAGTTCGCTGGTGGAAGTCCCATACTATTCATCATTATACAGGTTTTGCCCGAGACACCTAGCGTGACGTTCGGCGAGAACGTGGGACTGTCGAGTGTGTGAAGGGATCCAGCGGCGCGCTTGACGGCAAAATTTGACGAGCGGCTAAGAATGATCGGCAAAGTACCCAGCGCTTGTGCGGGTAATGAAACTGCCGAGAGCAAAAACTCGAAACAAGCGACCTTGCGCTTAGATCCGATTTCAGGATTCTAATTGGCCCTGGCAGCCGCGATCGACAATTCCAGCCGCTCCCAGCCGCCAGACGACTTTTCGTCATCTTGCAAATAACCCAAAAATGCCACTGGAGAACAGTTGTTTCCCAACACCAGGTAGAAGTTGAGGCGCTTTTTCATCAAGGATTCGTAACGTTGGATTGTTTTGACAAGGGCCAAATACGAAGTTATTTTTGTGGAAGGCTTTATTGGAAAATTCATTCCAACATCAGGGGCAACATTCTTCCGAGCCATTTAGAGTTAGAATAGGTCAGTGAACATGGCTTCTTTTTTTCAATCCTCAGCACTAAGCTAGCGAAATGCCAAATGAATCGGGAGACTCAATAATATGCCCGCTGAGCAGATTCCCTGGCGACTCAACCTGCTTCAAGGAGGGCGATCACTCTGGATGGCCAAAGAGTCTGGAGCCTAGGTCGCTGAGCGCTGGGTCTCCTGAGGCTCTCTCTCGATGAGCCGCCCGCCCCAGGCTTTGGTTTTGTTTGAATAAGAGTTCAGCGTCGCTGCGTTGCATGAGCATTGTCTTCTGAGCCATGCCAGCTTGTCGAACAGCATTCAAATTGACAGCCTAGTGGATTTCATCATAGACATCTGTCGTTAGCAGGTGTTCGGAAAGTATCGAGTTTCTACTTGGCTGCTACCAGCATTGAGGAAAAGAAATTAAAATACAGGGGCGAGGCGTTCGCTCCATACCATATCCTAGAACCGCCGCTGTTCTCGCCCGAAGCGCAGGAAGTCTCGAGCAGACAGTGACCATTGCGATCCTCTCCCGCTGGCAGTTGGCGCTTAGGTGCTAAATTTGGACTTCGAAAACATTCATTGACTACATTGCATTGTCAATGTTGGGCGATTGATCGTGCTGAGCCGAAACTCCATCTCCTCCGCGTTCCCGCACAAACTGAAGCGGTCTGAAACCTAGGCGACTGGCTTCATCTTCGGCGTCAATACGAAGTATAGAGCGCCCCTTTCCACTCAATCATGAGTTCAATTTTATCCACCACGGTAGGTCATGGGTGCGAAAAGGTCACCAATGTTTCGCTGGGGATGATAGTCCTCGACGAGCTGCGGCTGCTAGGCAGGGATCCGCTCTATGATGTCCCAGGAGGCTCAGGGCTGTACAGTAAGTCAAGAATATTCCTGTCTCTGTGCCAGTTTGTTAATTGCGCTGCAGGCACTGTTGGCTCACGCCTTGTGTTGTCTGAAGACCGATCCAAGGAAGTCGGATGCATTGTGATGGCCGGCAGGGACTTCCCTGATGCGGTGCTCGACCTCTTCAGACGATGGGACCTCAATCTCCTTGTCCACAAGGACCCTACGAGGCTACCAACCCGTGGCCTTCTTCAGTACGAAGGCGACGATTTCAATAGTTAAGAGGATCCCTCACCCTGTATTGTCCGAGAGGTTTTATCGTATATTGAAATTGTCTTCTAACTGCGAGGGCATTTTGAATGTGGAACAGAAAAGACCTTCAAATATGTTACTCCTCCAATACAACCAACCCCCAATGATTTGAAGGGCTCGGCATTACTAGGCTCCCTCAACTTCCACTTCCTCGCCTCCCCGGAGGACATGGAGAAGTTTATACCTCAACTCCTCGAGATTCGCGCTGCTGAAGGCATTTCTGCGCGACCGCTGCTCGTATGGGAGCCGGCGCCGTTGTCCTGCGTGGCGGGAAGCCGAGATGCCCACCTTAGAGCTGCGAAACTCGTCGACGTCTACTCGCCAAATCACCAAGAGCTCATGGCCACCTTTCAATCTGAGGAGGAGAGCAATGAAAATCCGGCGCCAGATTTCGACTTTGCCGTAATCGAACGCTACGCCTCTGAGATGTCGGAATCCGGAGTCGGACCGGCCGGCGAAGGTGTGGTTATCGTACGTTGCGGCGCGCACGGGAGTCTCGCCGTGTCACGAACTTACCCGACCAGACGCTTCCCTGCATTCCATGATGGGGCGTCACGAAGAGTCGTGGATGCAACCGGCGCGGGGAACTGTTTCCTTGGTGGGTTTATGGCTACGTTTGGAGAATTGAGGGACTTGACCGAGGCCATGATTTCCGCGTCCGTGGCTGCGAGCTTCGCCGTGGAGCAGATTGGGCCACCAAATGTGACGACTGTTGACGGGGTGGAACGGTGGAATGAAGAGGAGTTTCCGTCGAGGGTTCGCGAGTATCAGCAGCGCATTACTGGTAGAAATTAACTCGACTGAGCCAACTGCCAATTGTATAGAACGTGGATGGGCCAGATTACTCTTTGGTCGCCTCTTGCTCGCGACGTTGCCGGCGTCGCCCTCGTCCTTATCATCTATTGCGCGACATCCCCAGAGCTGCAGTTCCTAAGTTCTTTGAGAAAATAATTCAACATGAGGATATCTATCGTTATATTAGCGTATATACTTACCATCTTCTTAGCAAGTGACATGGACTAATATATATATATATATATAAAAGGCAAAAAAGATCGCGCTTGCGCTGCTCTGGTTGAACTTCGAACGAAGCAATTCCTCGCTGGCTACGTGGCTGAGGCCACGTTCTCCTCTGGAGATAGGTGGCCGATGGGACTCGGACTTGAACCGTGTTTCCACTGTTGTCTTCGGAGGTATTCCAATCCCAGTACTGTCTGCTGTGTGACGTCCTCTAGGTCGTCGTGCCCAGCTTGCAAGTGCTTTAAGACTAGGTGTTGTTTCCATATATGTTTCTCCCTGCACTCTCCCCTGGCTTGCTGTTCTAACGTCCACAGATCCCTCCCACTGACGACGAGGAGCGCCAGCGCTGACTTGTCCTCCTGCAGGTTGTACAGCCTGTAGGCGAGATAAACAACCACTTTGATATTATTAATACCTGGCTGCGCGAGTTGCGGTCTTCGCCCAATCGCCCCCCTCTCTCCGATGACGTGGTAGTAGAGTTTAAGGTCCCTAAGACTTGGGGGCGCGTTTTGGCCCGTTGCCAGTGGGTTCCAGAAGGAGGAGATTTACAAACAGTACACCGCTACGAAAAATACTTTTTTTCTGGCTTTCTGAGCGCTCCAATAGACCGCTAGGCCATTGGTCGCAGTGTTGGTGCTTGAGCTGCTCGGTTTGGGAGTTTTTGCCATGAACTCGTATATAAAGAATATGTCGGAGTCCGTATGCGTCGAGGAAGGTGCGGAGGGTGGAAGGAAGAAGGAGGAAGGCGGAAGGCGCTCTTTCCCTCTGGTTTATATCGTCACCCATACCCCAGATACCCCAGGGAGAACGAACGGCTTTTGCTTGTATGTTTCGAGTGAGAAATAGATTCGACGAGGAAAGACAATCGACTCAGTCCAACCAATTTGAGTGATGAATACGTTGGCCTTTAGACCTTAGATATGGTATGATTCCTTTTTTCTTCTTCTTAAATTTCTAAATAAAAGTAAAAGAAGGGATAAAAATGCCTGAGGTTGTCTTGAGAGCAATTCGAGCTTTTTAGCATTCAAATCAGGATTGGTTGAGTGGGGCTGGACTCTGGAGTGACGAAAGCTTGGGCGAATCAGAAAATGGCACGCTCGACATTGACAGCGAAGACAGCGACACATGTTCACCACAACATCTTCAACAACCCTTTCCCACAACACTTCTCAACCAAGCCCAGAAATTTCCATCCCCAGCTTCGATAACCAGACAAGAAACATCACGAGAAAATGTCTGACAATCCCGCCCTCAGCGCCGAGGATGCGGCCTCGCAGCGCGCCGCCGAGCAAGCCCGCCTCCGAAAGGAACGTCGCGAGGCCAAGATTCGAGCTGGAGGT
>JUDQ01000540.1:0-18139 GCA_000812075.1 Scedosporium aurantiacum
CACCCCCACCCCCACCCCCCAACCCTGCTTCGATTTGATCTTGCTTTGTCCCCTCTTTTTGCAGGGGACCCGGAAATGCCCCATCCCATGCCCCGGTGCCATTGCCATCCCCATCGCATGGCTGGAAAATCAACGGAAAATTGAATGTTCCGACTCTAATTCCCTTGTCCTTTTCTCGGGGTCCGCTAAGAACCCGACGCCCATCTTATCTCTGTCAACCTTAAAACCCGACTCCATGGATATTCCAATCAATCCTACCAATCAAAACGTAGCTTCCTTGTACCAGTTCAACCCAACATCGGGGCTGTTTGCGAAGAGAAGAAATAAAAAATTCAAACCAGAATAGCACGAAATTAAGCGACAATCTATGATTTACGAGGATGGAAAGGAAAGGACACCATGTTCGTCTGAATAATTAAAAAGAGGCGACGGGAAAAAAGGGAGTTTGGGGATGTTTAAAGTGTCAATATGAGTAGTGGATGGACATGCCAAGGAACCAAGAAACGGCCTGGAGCTGAACACTTTAAAATCGCGGAGTCGATCAACTCTAAAGAAATCAACATATTGATGCCCTCTATCACCGTGCACCAGGACCTCCTTTGCCGGCATTCTCGTTTCTAGTTTCCCCCTGGCGAGCTCCTGGTTAACCGGGAACGGGGTCTCTCAGACAGCTTGAACGTCGCCACACGAAGTAAAGTCGAACTTGCTCCCATTCGGAGGTGGGAGGAAAACAACATCAAAGTTCGCTTGTCCAGTCCTCATTCGTCAAAGGTTGTGCCCATGCTCTCCGCCAAGACTCGGGCCCTCGCCAATTTAACCAGAAACGGGCTGGCGCAAGGAAGAAAGTTAGGCGCAGAAAATTGTCCTTGGGCAAAAATCGGGAAAATAATTGTGATGAAAAAAGTTATTGTATTGGAATTATGTTAAGGAAGTCCTTGTTCTTCTCTTTCTCTCACCTTGTTTTTTCTTCGTCGTTTGTTTCCATTTCCGTAGAGTGTGACGTTTCGACTCTTTCCGCGATGCGAGTGGCGCTTCCTTTCTCTATTAACGCGACCACCACCATGGCTCTCAATCTCCTCGATCATGCGCTGGTTCTCGGCGATTTGGTCGCGCCTGAAATGATGGTGCGCTTGAGGACGAGGCCTTCGGAGCGACCTTGGCCCTCGAGGCCGGGGACGAGTTCAGTGAGGCGGTCGAAGCCTTTGCGGATGGCTTGTCTTCGTTTTTTGTTCCGAGGCGATGTGGTTCATCTTCTTCTCTGATTCGGTAAGGCGAGGCTTCTCCTCGGGCGGCGGCGCGGATTGGCTCCTCTGATGACGATTTGGAAGTTACAATTGCGGAAGAGGTTGAATAGTATGACAGGCTTATAGGGCCAGGAAAGCACTTCGTAGTAAAAGCAGATCGTAGTAAGGGCAGATCATCCCCTACGCTAAATAGCGTTCCATGTTTTGCATTGTGTTGTGTGGGCGTCCCCAAATCCATTCCCCAAACCACAAGGACACCAAGTCCTCCTCAGCGTGCTTAACCGTTTCTCATATTAGCACAGATAGTATTATGAAGAGAAACATGCGGTAGGAGAAGCGTGGTACAACAGGAGACAGTACAACCGCATGCATGCGAGGCAATCCTTGGTAATGATTTTCTGTGTTTGGTCTCTTCCAATACGAAAGAAACGCAAAGGCCTGCCTTGTGCTCCAGTGCCCAGCCCAATGACCGAGGAACACTGTCTTCTAGTCTTCCACACGAGGCGAGACGATTCACATCCAAATGTCAATATCCAGTTAGTGCATTTCTATTTTTCCTTTTTCCCAACCAACCACTACTTCGTAGATTACACGGCAGTACGAAGTACCTCGTATCGGATGCATGGGGCGACCACACGTCATAAATCATCGGACTTTAGGCCATCTTCTGCTCTCCGTCAGTTCGACTCCAGCATTGATCTCTTTCGGGGATCAGTCATCACGCCGGACTTCGGTCCCGATCAACACCCCGGCGATGGTGGCTCAAGGTTGGACGGGGTATTTGCGGATTAATGGAGGAAATTTGGGGAGTTTTTCGGAGGGGATCTTCCCTATCTGCGATCCTATTCTTACCCCTTTGCGGAACTTTGTTTATCGCGCATAAGCTTACGAAGCCCTGCAAGGCCCTTGGTTTGGAGGGGGTGTGTGGTCTAGGCGTTTTGCGAGGAGCGTTAATATCGGGATGTATGAGCTGGGACACCATTACAACCCCGTTAAGCCCGAGAGGGTGTCGTTGGAACGCCTATTTCGGGGTGAAGCAGATGTCCGATATTTCTGAGAGCCTCAAGGAGGGAGAAGTCCTGAACCGAGGCGAATGCGAAAGACGCCCTCGTTGTATCTGGGTCGTTTCGACATACTCTCCGTCATTCCGGCGTAGAATAAGTTGTCGATGGATCAACTCGATGCCATGTTTCGTCACTCATTGGGCTGAGGCAGATGTTTTCACCCCGTGGTTCGATGTAGAGCTCCTTTCTTCCTCTCCGGGGCTAAAAGGGGGGGGAAGCAGATCAGCGGGATCAAAGGCTGGCCCAAGCGACGGGGTAAGAACCCTTGCTTGCCAAGAGACTTCTTTTCGTATACATATGAATCGGGAAGTCGTCCGAGAGCACACTGGCAAGAAAATACTATAGGGATGGGCATGGGGGACATTTGCTCGGCAGGCATCCATTTCCAAGGCCCAAGGGAGGGACGGACCCTCTCCGGGTTGGCGGAGTTAGGCCTTAGCAACCGGGTGATGTTCATATTAGGTGACGTGGGTGTGTGTGTTGGCTATTACAGCGTATCCTGGTATGTCTGAGTGTGATTGCGGCTCATTTCTCAACTTCAGAAATAAGGGCTTTGAAAAACCGCCACACAAAGGAAGAACTGAAGACGAACATATCAAGTAATCAAAGTATCAAGATAGAAGTGAAGCAGCATTGCCGCTTTGCTTGTTTCTTGTAGACTCCATGTTTTCGACTGACGAGGTACTCGAGTTTTAGTAGATTGCTGCCAGTGGCACAAGACCTGATGCCCCCATCACAATCCAGAGATCTGATAAAGTCGAGGGGGAAAAAGCTGTCTGTATCGGTTGACATTACCAAGTATACAACAACAAGTTGGCAGCAGTAGATGAGAAAAGTAGGAGCTCTCGGGGGCTCGAGATCGAGTTGGTTGAGTGTCTGTCACCCAAGATGGATGGCTAACTTGTGGCTTCAGTAGCACATCGTAGACCGAGATCGCGAACTTCGCTCCTCTCGATACTTTCTCGTCCTCCCTCCAGCACCATTATACGGTACGAACCCACACACCAATCCCCTCACATCCCTCTTCACGCCTCCTCCCACGACAACCCTCTGCCCCCCGACCCCGGCCCCAGCCCCGGCCTTCGTCAAGCCCTCGAGCGCTTTCCTCACAACCTCGTAGTTCCCGAAAAACTCATGAGCTCTCACATCCCCTCCCTTCACAATCCCATGTCCCAACGTAACTCCCCAGAGATCCGCGCTCCCCACGGCAATAGCATGCGCCTCCACATCTTCATCCCTCTCCAAGAGCACCGAATACACGACACCTCTATACCTCACAAGCCTCTCATTCTTCCTCCCAGCAACCATCTTGACAGGAAACTGCCACGTCCCCTTCCTCGCGACGGGATGCCACGGCGTAACGAGCACGTCGCCTCCCATCCGACACATGATCTCATCCTCCACCGGCGTAGCAAGTACATTCTCCACCCTCCTTGGCCCCCTGGGCGTCGTGACGACCATCCCTCTCCTCAGCCTCCTCATCTCGATCCGTCGTCCGCTAGGGAGCCGAACAAGAGTCGACCCCGCAAAACACACGCCGGCCGCATTTCTGTACAAGCTCATATCGTAGTGGCCCTCGTACGTAGTCTTAATCGACGGCGGAGGGGGCTCCAGGCTATCGAACAAGTTATCCAGAACATCCCTGCACTGGATGAATAGGGGACTATCCTTGGAATACTGCAGCGGGCCGGGATCCTTGAACGAGTTGCATATCTGCCTCTCGTGCGCCGACTTCAAACTAAGCAGGAAATGCGCGCCCCACGTGCCGAAATACCGCTCCCCGACGCCCATGGGAATCTGCCCGTCCTTCTCCTCCGTCAACTCGTTGAGCAGCGACTCGTTGGGGCCCTGGTCGTCGGCGAAGGCCCGCGCGGGGAGTTCGGAGACGAGTTTCTTGAGGGCCCGGAGGCGTTTGGGAGCGTTTTCCGCCAGGGTCTCCCGGCTATCCAGCGTCGTGTGTTCGCCGTCGATCTTGACGCGGTACAGAGAGCCGAGGTACTCGCAGATGCGCGACCGAGAGACGTGGTAAGCTATCTCGGCGGGTTGGGGGAATCCGGGAGCGGGAGAATCGAGGGGGAGGAGGAGGGGCGTTTGGGCGGTGACGGTGTGGACGTCGTTGGCCATGCGGGAAAAGGTGAGCGTTGCTTCCACGGCGGAGGAAGGGAGAGGGGACGCCGTGCCGAGACCGTCGGGTGCGAGGAGGAAGATGTCGCGCGATTGGCCGTATTGGAGGTTGCCGAGCGGAAGGGCGAGTTCGGTGTATTTGAGGCCGTCGACTTCGATGTCGGCAGGTTTCGGGGCGGCGGCTGCGAGGCCGGTGGTGGTTTGGAGGTTGAAGCCGCGGGGGTAGCGGATGCGGAGGGTGGTTTTGTCGGAGTAGGTTGATTGGAGGTTAGCGAGGGCGTGGACGAAGACGGTGCCCTGTGTGTCTCGTTTGTTAGAGTGTAAAGGGGGTTGCGGAGAGAAGCGTTTGGGAGATGGATAGAACACCTACGAGCATGCTGCTGTCCGGGATGAAGGAGTAACCGCCGCGTCCAACGTCCGCGATGGACTTGAGGAGACCGGATCGAAGCTCGTCGCCAAAGCCAAAGGTGTGGATGGCGGGAATGATTTCTTTCCTCTCCAGCAGCTTGGGCACGTAACCTCTCGAAGGGCAGCTAACAACAGGTTCAACGTTAATTCGTTTTTTTCCCCCTTTTCCCTCAGATGCCCTCACACCATCACCAGCCCAGGGAGTGGGCCAAGAAATAACTCACTGCATATTTGGCATCCCATCGGTGAGGACCTAGAAATAAACCGCCGGGTTAGTTTCTTCTCTCCTCAAGCTTCCCCCCAAAAAACCCGCTCCCATCACAATTCGTCCTCGCAAACCAAACGTACCATCATAGCCGGGACTCGTCCCTCCTGTCTCTCGGCGTTATCGAAAAGAGCCAATCCCTCCATCATTCCCCCCCACAAATTCGTCAACCCAAGCGGGCTCATGCAAAGAATGGCCTCCTTGCACGCCATCTTATTACTCTCCGTCATGACCTCCAACTCCCTCAACACCTTAGCCGAGCTACCAAACGTCACGATCCCCAAACGGTCCCGTTCGTCCAGGGTCTCGAGGATGGTCAAGGCCGCGTGCTTGGTCAAATCCAGCACCGAGAAGCCATAGTTTGGCTCGTCTCCACCCCCGCCGCCGGGGACGGGAGCGTCGCTCCCCATGGAGCCAGAGACATCAATGACGAGGACAATGTCGCAGGCGGTACGGCGGAGAGGTTGCGAGGCGTGCGGCGGAGCTGTGGACTTGCCTTTGCCCTCGTCGGTGGGGGAGTCGGTGTCTGCAGGGGGAGCTGGTCGGGGCGCGTGTGGGGGTTGGACTTTGATGAGGATGCCGGAGTATTTGGGGACAGGGTGGACGGAGAGCGTTACCTCGCTGGCGGGTTCTTGCTCGAAGAGGGTTGCAGTGGGAGAGATGGGCTCATCGTCCGGTTGTTGTTTGGCGGGCGATCGGCCCTTTGACAGAAAGGGGAGACTAATTCGGGCCTGGGATACGATGTTAGAGGCATATCGAGATGGCTAAGGAAGGTCGAAGACTTTTGATTGGAGTAGCGAGTACCATGGCTGCTGTCGTGTTACACGAGCCGAGCAATGTACGATGTAATTGTTCCTGTATAGGGCTGAGATAGCACGAGAGAGACACGAGCTTAATTGGCGGGATAGACTGTGGCTTGGAATATCTATCACGATATAATTGGCGTGATGTTGTTCTGTTGCCTTCGATGATGCACTCAGCTCAACGACCATCCTCGAGAACTGGGAGGAATCCAGCGAAGATAAATCTCTCCCACAACATGCTCCCTCCCTTCACGAGATAATATGTTATGTCTTGAAAGAGTGGGATGATCCCTCCAGAAAGCCACACAGCCGCATTCCAAGCTCCCAGATTCCCAATGGGAGTTGGAGTTGGGAGGTTCGTGGCCTTTCACAGCCCCAACTAACCGAATCGCGACAAGTCATGTCCGGGCTAATACCGACAATTGGGAATTTCAGCCTCTCACTAGGGCGGAACTATAAACTGGGGAACATGGCGAGGACCCCCTGCATTCCAAGCCAGCTCAGGCGATTGGAATGTCACTGGTCAAAGGTGAGCTTCGGCCAGGGAGTCACCTCGGCTTGGCCTTTGTTTCTTCGGCTGGTCAAAGGACGAGGGGGTTAGACGAGGCCATCGTGAGGCTGGCCGAATGGAAGAATAGGAGAACAGGCCTCTTCGAGGTCTTGTTTTCCAGCGTTTCTTTTTCCATTTACACTAGATCAGACCTCAGGCCCTCGAACCAATTGAAGGCAAGACGATGGATCAGCCATTTATATTCGTTCCCATCTCAGCCCGACAGATTGTCATATGTCCGTCTTACACCGTCTTACACCGTCTTACACCCACCAACGACGCAACATTCCCACGTCATTGCGAAACAAGATCAACTGGACAGAGTCGAGTCGAGTCGCATGAAAAATGCCCTCGAAAGAGCCTTGGCCAGCTGTACCGTTTGGATAAAGTCTACTGTTTGGATTTTACCGGAAATGGGAAATGGAAAATGGAAAAATCGACAACCCTGGTTTGACGTGGATCCCCCAGGAAAGAAAGCCAATTTGGGCGCCACGGAATATCGGCATGCATCAATTCATCGCCCGTGCCCTTTTCGAATATACTTTAGTTTTCTCGGTTGCTTCAAATCAAAGGTGCCAAGACCATCACGATGTGGATACACTCAAGTCGGAGATCGAAAATCCATGGCCAGCCTGATGCGAACAACCGACTGCGCCTCCGCAATCTAGTCCTAGTTGCAATGCATACTTTCGACGATAAAAGCCTCAGCTCGGAGACGATGCTAGATAGCTATAAGCCGCCGGCTATTCGTAAATATTTTTTTCTGCTTCATGGCTTGCTATGTCTCGTTGATCTCCAACCTCTCATAACCCAATTGTCCATCCGCAGGCCTCTGATTTCACCGCCATCATAATCATGGCTTGTACGCCAACAAGCAACTGGAGTAGCAAATTCGAGGGCGGTGTAGATGATTATGTCGAGCTCGTCCGCCGATGAACAAGGCAGTCCGGGAGCTTCTTCTACTTCATCATACCAAAAGTTGTGCCAGTGCCGCAATCCCACGTTATCCAAGTCCAGGGCTCGTGTGGTATGACCTGCCGTTTTGATCGATTGATGGTTTCAATCCCATCCTCTCTGATTAGCCCGCTGCAGCATGCATCGACAACAAAAGTGCCAACGCAAAGAAGAGGAAGAAAAATAGAACACCCCTTTCTATCGTGCGAAGTGCCAGTGACGCGCAGACAGCCCACTCTCAAGCTGGAAGAAGGCGCGGAACAGATAACCCATGAAATCGAACAGGTGAGTGAGGCTCGGAGCTGCCTGGATGCTTCAATGGAGGCCTAGGCAGTCTGCCAACTCCAACCTATAACGGCGTTAATCGACCAGTAGAAGGGCTAGAGGGCTTGAGAGGAGGAGTTAGACTTGATGAAATTGATGAGGCACAATGAAGATCCGAGCCTTCGCCTTGCTCGGATGATGTCTAGGGAAGTAGGAGTAAAGGAGGAAGGAAAGAGGGGAGTGGGATATGATGGGTGGAACGGAAATGCCATCGTCTCCTCTCTGCATTCCCCTTTTTTTTCTTTTTTTTTTCTTTTTTTTTTCAATATCCCTACGCGCGCTTTAAATTGTTCCAAGACAAACAAAGGATCCCGAGCCATGATTTATATCCAGAAGGATAGCAGTGATGGTGACGATAGCGACAGCGCCAGTGCTTGTGGCGATGGCGGTGCTGGTGAAACAGACTGCAGATTGACCCCTCAATCCCAGCCAAAGCTCAACATTCTCACGAGCTCATGAACTCAAGAGCGATGAGCCAGCTGTCGATAAAGCAAGGAAAGCTCACAATTTGCAAAGCGTCCAAGGCCTTCCTTCTTCAAGCTGGCAACCGAATTGTAGTCCCAGTGACATGATTTTGCTCGGACTCTTCCAACCAGCGCCTTGATACCAACCCCCAACTCCGAGACAAGTGTATTCAGAGTAGTACCCTCGCAAATGTAGGCACTTGTCCCCTCTCGATCTGCTCTGGCTTAGGACTTTGGCGTTTATTCGCGGCCCGGATCCGATCGGATCCGGCAATGAGCTCCGGCAATGAGCGCCGGTGTGGAAGGAGCGGTTGAGCTTCGACAAGTATTGGGAGCATTGGGAGCATTGGGAGCACGGCATGGCTAATTGAGAGCCAGAGAAACGACAAAGCATCGGAGAACTCGGTTGCGATGATGAATAGCCAGTCGCAGCCATGCCGACTCTAATCCGGTCCCCGTTTCGCCAAGAGAAGTGAAAAAAAAAGTCATAGTTGCCAACTTCCACGCACGCCTCACCAACCCAACTCACCCCTCCAGCTCATGGACAACGATAGGACGAATCAGTCCTTTACCCGGCCCGTCCCCGTCTGCCAATCTTCCATCAGGGGAAAAGAAAAGAAAAGCAAAGTGTGAAAGAAACCAAGAAACTCCACTCGACTCGTTCCAATGTCTCGATCCGGCCCAAGATGAACAGCCGACTTTGCTTCTATTTTCGGCATCACTATTCCACTGCAGATCTTATTATCCAAACCATGGATTTGGCCCACAGTTGGATACGAAATATATGATGTGGTTTACATTAATATATGCTAGCCGGACCACAACTGTATGGATTGTAATCAATTGAAGGGGTTCGGACGGGAAACTTGGCTGTCCAGGAACGGAAAATCGAAACCTCGGGGCAAGATGCGTTGGTGAAGCCTGCGTGTAGAGCCGAGATATTAACTCGTCTCTCTTCTCTTCGTGAGTGCTTAACATCGTCAAAGACACGACATCGTCACCTACCCTACCAGCTTGCCGCCCAAGGAAATCCACATCTGAATAGCTTCAAACCTAGCACAGGGCCAGAAAAAAAAATAAAAAAAAAAAAACCCAAGAAACAAAATATCCAGCTTATCTCTCTTCTCTACTACCAAAAACAAAGCCATCTCACAACCTCGATCCCAACTTGACCCAAACGATGCTCCTCCACCTCCTCCTCCTTCTCGTCTCCCCCACAACCGCAACAACACTCGCTCCCAACCCCGATAACCCCCCCTGTGGCTTCCGCATCGCCCCCTGTCCTCAATCCATGTCCTGCTCCGCCTCCGACCCATCCTGTCCCCTCACCCGCGGCGAAAACTGCGCCGGCCGCTGCGTCCCCGCCACCCTCGCAACGCCGACAACTTCGGATACTGACAACCCCGCGACGTGTCTCGAGGGTTACCCTACGGCCACGAGTACCGCCGTTCCCGTGCCGAGTTACGAACCCTGTGGAGGGGATAGAAAGGAAGGACCGTTAAAGTGTAAGGAGGGATATGTATGTGTGGATGATCCGAGGGCGGAAGGGTGCGGGATGGCGTGTGATGGGTTGGGAGTCTGCGTGGAGAAGAGGGCTTGCGGGGGGTATTTTGGGACTCCGTGTCCGGTGGGGCTAATTTGCGTCGAGGATCCTTCGGATGGGTGTGATCCTGAGTTGGGAGCTGTGGACTGTAACGGGGTTTGTGTATAACATGGAGGAGGCGGGTTATCTACTGTTCTGATTGTTGAGGAATGGAGTTGAGTGACATGAGAGACATGGAAATCACGCAAGGAAATACATGTGAATGGTCCTCTCAAGAGCGTCTTCGCTTTATTGCGTCCTGTAAAGGCCTCTGCCCCATTTTCATATTATAACCTTTTGAATTATTATCATCTCCTCCTCCTCCTCCCCCATCCCACGTTTTCCTCTTTCCGGCCTCGAATAACCTGAAAAAAAATGAGGGTTACAAATCCCCGTCATCAAAAGACGGCACAGCTCTGGCTGACATCCCAAAAACTTCCCCTCCCAACATGCTCCGAGCTTCCCATCACCATCCGTCCCAGCAGCCTGATTAGCCCAGGAAATGACCTCCGTGTGCCCTCGAAGCCCTGGGCACGGGACTCTCGAAGCCTTCCGAGACACTCCTATAAAGTTATCAATACCCTCGCCCATCTCCTCTAACGGGAGACGGCGCAGCCCATAAAAGCGAGGAGATTGAGGTAGCCGAGAGAAAGATGTTTAGGCACAGGCGTGGGAGGACACCGAACCTTTGGAGACGGGCTCGGCCGACGTATCAAAGATGCTCACGTCGGCGGCATGACCTGTGGACCAGACGGTGGTGTCCACGAGGAGAGTGCGCTCGATAGACTCTACCTCCTTGATGCCGACACACTGACTCAACATCGCCCACGCCGCAATGATTGTTTCAGAGATGACAGGGAAGTAGTCTGCGGTGGGGCAGGTTAGAGCTTCCACCGCTGTCCTGTCAAGTCCACTGGCATCCCTTAAAATGGCTTCCCTGGATTCCCTTCTCGTCTAATGTACCCCAGCCTACCGATCCAGCCCATCAGTCTAGATCCGGTTCCCAATATATCAACGGCATAGAGTCATCCGCTTTATGGGCTTCACTTGGCCTGCGCGCAGGCGAGGAATGAGAATGATCCACCAGCTCCCGCAAAAGTCAATTTTCTCTCCCTAATCGACTTGGCCTTAAGTAGCGTCGGAATCTCGAAATCGTCCTCCACGTCATGGCCCGTCCGGCCACTATCCGAGAAACCCCAGGAGTAAGCTTTCCCATCCCTCGTGAGCGCAAAACTGTGGTCTGTCCCGGCAGCGACAAGTGAGATGAACGGGAGGTCTAGTATGATAAACTAAGATTAGCAACATCGTCCGAGCATACGATGGGGTACAATTGATCTTTCTCCTCACCTGGCGATTCGGTGGGGTCCACGAGGATGCGAGGATTACCCCGCTTGTCATAGATAGTGTTCTCTTCGGTAAACGCCTCGTCCTTGAGGCCGACCTGGCAGCCATCTATCCGGCCCCAGGTAAGCAACTTTCCATCCGCCGTGCAGGCGAGCGAATGGTGCTCCCCGCCAGTGATGTCGACGACATTGTAATCCTCCAGGGCGCGGATCAAGGTCGGCTTCAAAATGGCCGTGCCATCTTCTCCCGCGCCATCTGAGATGGCAAGCTCAGCATAGTTGTTGAGGCCCCAGCCGTACACACGACCTTCTTGGTCAATGGTGAAACTGTGGTAAGACCCGCACGCAATCTTGACAGCCTTGGCGCCTCGTAGCGGAAGACGCCCGATGCTGGCGGGTCTGAGTGAGGACTTGACGTGTCCAGCGACGAGTCTCCGCGCTAGCTGGTTCTGGTCGCCAGCGCCCCATGCGAATACCTTCCCTTTGCCGTCAAGGGCAAGCACGTGGTTAGTTCCCGCCGCAAGTCGGCGAATATCTTTCAGATCAGGGATGAGAACGGGAGTCGTTTGTATCCGGGCTTTGTCACTGAATCCGATGATGCCGTTGTCAGATCGAAAGGTGCCCCACCCATATACCCTACCGTCTTCGGTCAAAGCAAAAGAGGCATTGTCCCCGGCTACGACCTGAACCCACACGATCGACGGATCAAGACCGGATGTATCGATCGGTGCTGGGTGGCTCTCGGCAGGGTTCAACTCGTCGTCGTCGTCTTCGGGGACATTTGTCTGGCGACCTAGGGCACCATGGTCATTGACGCCCCAAGTAAGGATTTTGTTGTCCTTTGTGAGCGCGATGGCGTGCATACCACCACAGGCGATCTGCACCACGCCAACATCCGCCGAAGAGAGCAGCGTATTTAAGCGCGGCTTCATAACATTCGTTGGTGATAGACCATTGATGGTCTTGCTTCCAAGCCCGAGTTCCCCACCAGAGCCCTCACCAAAGACGAAAACATCCAGAGGCAACCTCGGTGCCTCATTCACCGTCTCGGCAACCTTGCGTTCCTGCCTCCTCGCAGCGGGGATCCGTTTCTGGGAGTTATCAATAACAGGGCTAGCAAGCCGCCTAATCTTCGTCTTAGCGTTGCCGCCGCGACCCGCCCGATTGGCTGTGCCATGATCTTGAGCTGGACCGTCCTCGACTCTCTTCCTCTTTGAGCTCGTCTTGAGGGGTGTACCCTTGCTCCCCTTCACCGACTTGTCATCCTTTCGGGCTGGTTTCTTATTCCGGGTATTCATTATCCGAGAGGAAACTGTCGAGATGCGTGTGTTTGATGTGATGCTATTTTAGGGTGTTAGGCGACGCTAGCTCCGGGAAATCGGGTCTATGGGGTCTATTGCCTTGATTTAGACAACCACCTTGAAAGTTATCCTAACACTGGGTTCCTAGGACGACATTAATAAATAGAAAGACGCTCTGGCAAGGAGGCAAAAAAAGGCGAAGTGAAGGAGAATTCGAAGTAAACAAAGATCAATTGATGTTTTGACGCGTGAGTGCCCAAGCTTGTCGAGCACATCACGTATCACAAATCGATCAATTGGTTATTAGTCATCGTCTGCTTCTGTCTTGGGTACTTCGTGCACTGTAGGAACTTGCTAGGGTTCCAAAGCAGGAAAACAGCACAACTCCAACGCCAAGGTGTCTGTCATCTTCAGGGTCGAGTGGCGCAATGGTAGCGCGTTGCTTTCCGGTTCAAATCGCAGGAAGTTGGCAAAGGTTCTGGGTTCGAGTCCCAGCTTGATCGACCTTTTTTTTTTCCTTCCTTTTCCTTTTCCTTTTTGCACCTACTTCGACGGAAAGAAGGAGCAGGAGCGTCCAGGTCCCAGCATTGAGGGAGGACCTTCTCTCTTCTCACTGAGTAGTATCAGACTCACATGCCAATGGCGGGCTGTTGTTGAGCAACTTACATAAGTTGGCGGGTCCCTAGATCATTCAATGTTCCCCGGTCCTCGACGGTCAAACGTATCAAGTACAAGTTCACATCAGCAGAATTCTCCTTCTCACCCCGGTGAAGACTTCCACTAATCCAATGACAAGATACAAAGGAACAAAGGCAAAAAAAGATACCATCTACATTGCTCTCATGGACTTGACTACTTGATCCAAAATAAGATTCGTCTTCCTCCAGCGAAGTAGCTTCACCTCACCCGCCCTACAGCCTCGTGCTCTTCTTGCTTCCGTTCTCTTTCGTTGACTTCCGTCTCTACGGAACCAGGGCCTTCGCTCGTCTTTTTTTGCCTTCATTTTTGCCAACTTCAAGCTTCGGAAACGGCCCAAGGATGGTCGAGAGAGCAGAAGGACGAGAGGTACAAGTTGAAAGGTGACAAGGGAGAATGGTCAAGTGGCATGAGAGAGTGGGTTGGCGATACGTATCGGTACCTCCTGAGTTCGATCCTTGGTTTATGTTCTTGATTCTTTTTTTTAATAGGATAATGTTTCTTTCATTCCCATTTCCGTCCCATCGTCTTGTTTTTGCAAAATATACCGCGAAATCTATTGCTGGAGACGAAAGTCGATAAATGGTTAACGAAGTAGTATCGGACAGCCGCAACAAACGGCCGTAGATGTTTGTTATTAGGTAGGCCCTTCCTCAAGTCCAGAGAAGAGCAGCCCAGGCAGAACTCTCCCCGCTCTCCGTCTATATGCGTGCCCATATCCATCCCCAGTCAGCAGGGCCCGGCACATCTAGAGTTCAAATCACAATGTGGTCCGGTTGAACGTGGGCTCCGATCCTTACGGAGCTAGAGAGAAGCTGGCCTCGTACAAAATCTCGATCCGTCTTTAGCATCGAAACAGCCACCATAAACTCACATTCCCGGCCTCCAGTCCGAGGGATCCCTCTCTCCATCGACGTTATCTGTGGAATCTTCTTTCCTCCTGTTCAACTCCCAACACTCGTCGAGGGCATTGGCAATACAACACATCATCCCAAGATACTCCTGTTCTATGACAAGACACAGGGTAGAGAGAGACAGGGAAAGTACAAATTAAGATTGCAGGACCGAGAAATATTTTTCAACAGTGTTTAGGAGCGGCGACTTGGCTGGGACGCTTGATTCGTGCGGATGTTTGCCAGGACGACCAAGACGACCAAGACGACCAGGACGACTTGGAAACCCCGTTTCTGGCATCGGAGAGAACACTCAAGTCTATTAGACCATGTCGATTGTTAGGACCGCCTAGAGCGCGCCAGGGTCTCTCGTAGTCACAAGTTAACCAAGGCTAGACTGAGACCGAAGAGGTGTGCAGAAGTCCCGCGAATGACTTAGATTAGGGACAGACGCAAACCGCCACAACCTCCCAAACGAGACATCTAGGGACGGTGGCTTTAACCTCCTCGCTTGGGTTATTGTCAGACCGCAACATGAGGTTTGAAGGCCCCACCAGCGCCGTCGGAGCGACTGCCGAGTGAAACTAAAACTACCTGACTCGAAGCCTTAGCTTCTTCGACGTACTAACATTGATCCGGCACCGGCAACAGGGACTATGCAAACCAAGAACTACCAAAAGCCGAACCGGCAAGACTATTGGAAAAGAAGAAAGCGGCACAAGATACTACCGAGTCAGGCTGTCTCAGTCCTCTCGAGGGCGGATTTGCGGCGGCTCTGGTCCGTGGCGGAAGGCGATCGATCATTCCTCACTAGCTTCTTCGGCCATTTGGAAAAAGCAAAAAACGTTTCCTTCTCATCTCGCATATCCTTCGGATCGGGTAAGCCAAGTATTAATTAACTGCAGCCGTTTGATGGTGCGGTGCACTACTGTAGGTCGGTTTCGCGCTGGCTGCATTCCGTGACGACCATGCAGTCGCTTGAGTGTTCTTGGCTTTAGCTTCACTAGGGATAGTAACCATCGCCCTTGGGAAGTACCCGCAGCAGAAGGCCAACGGCTTTGGAACATGCCCACTCTGGGATGATTGCCCGAATTCCCTTCAGGAACCCGGGATCACTTTCATCTCTCGTTCATTCCCTTTCCGCCTGGTTCCGCTCTTCCCGTTCCTTTTTTCATCGCGGCCATCTGCAGTCACTCCAGGGGCCTTTACGATCAGGTTTATTCTTCCTCTCATCTTCCCACCTTAAACAGACCTCAGTAGTCAGACAGTAAATTCTCTCGCCTCCTGCAGTCTTGGCGTCGAAGGTGAAGTTATACCAGCCCTGTGTTTTTGTTAGAGTCATAATTACCCCAGTTATCGAAGCATAACAAAGCCAAGAGCTAACCAAGGAAGGGAAAAAAAAAAAAAGAAAAGAAAAGAAAAAAAACAAAGTATTAAACTTACGGCTGGCCCAAGGAACATTTCCCAAACATACGCCGGCGAGGTAATCAAGGCCCAACCCTTCTCAGGCGGACAAGTCGTATTCCTCTTCTCGCCTAGAGGCTGCTGGATGCTGCTAAATTCGCAAAAGTCGATCGTGAAGGTTTCGCCCGGCCTTACACCCGGCGGGTTGCCGTATTCTTCGCAGTGAGAACCACAGTCTATCCTAACGTCGATGGTGGCGTTTTGGGCGAAGGAATCTTGGAAAGTACCATAGAGGTTGAAAAGGAAATCGTCGTCGCTATCGATAATTATTAATTGGAAAGATGTGCTCGATGATGTCAGTTCTTGACGTACAAGTATAACGGCTGCTTGGTTAGCTCGACTGATGTGATCTGGAAGAGGTCTGTTGAGCTTGAGACCTCGCAGAGACTGAGAGGACTGCCACCGGGTATTACTTGGTCAATATTCGACGGAGAGGAGGTGTCGCCTCCCAGCCTCAGTTGTTCGGTCCATGGGGACAGCGATGTGGCCCTGGCAGCGAGGTCTCGGAGTGGAATTTGCATCTTTGAAGAGAGGTGTGTGTTTTGGTGAGATTGTCGACGGGGAAAATGGATGGTTAATCGATCTGTGATTTCGGGATTGTCGTAGAGGTTATGATGATGATGATGATGATGATGATGAACGATGATGAGATGGAAGATGTTGTGTCTGGTGATGTGGCTGGGCGGTTGAGAATAATAGTTGTTGGACTGAGGGATCAACTCATGGATCAAGATGCTGTGTAACATACACGAATCCTTTGGGCTTACTTCGCCAGGCTTCGACTCGACTTCACCAGTGGCTGAGTCCGAATGTTTATTCCCGCCTTCAATATTTAAATTTGGCAATATTCGTTGATCTATTCTTATCTTGGTGTCCGAGCCGCCCGTGACTTCAAAATGCATCAAATAGCAGGGCATCAAGTTGCGTCAATTGACCGGCGCTCAACGGTCCTGCAACCGCCGAGGTTCACTCACTCATATACCAAATTTCCTCTCTTCTTCATTAATCCGTAAAATGCCGTAGCTGTAAATTCATAGATGTTTATTTCGTAGCTTATCCCTTGTAAGTGTTTGATGAAGAAGAAAAAAGTGAGCCGCGTAACTGTCTCAACTGTTCCCTCTCCCCTTTTTGTTCAGTCTTGATCCTTTTGCAAACCTTCCAGAGATGCAATGGTTGTATATAGGCAACTGCTAGCGGACAGTACCTGGATCCTACAGGATTCTACTCTTTCAGCCCCACGACCTTACAACAGAGTCCCACATCAGACAGCGAGGTTCCTTCCAGTATGCCGGCTTCGGCCCTAAGAGATTCAGGTTTAAGGGGCGGAGGGACTCGTTGATCGGAAGGCCGGGGGCGGCTTATTCTTCGGGGGCCGGGGGATTCACGTCTCGGGAGTCAGCCGCAGGTCGATTTGCGTGTCTGCTCTAGATATATTGTTCATTGACGGAGCTGACCTCGATCTACATACAGCTTGAACGTAGATGGACCTTTTTGCGCAGTTCTCATCGAGCTCACCATGGCCGTCATAGCCGGGCCCCGTGAGATTTATTTAAATCCGTTAGCGGCGATGTCGCCGCAGAACATGACGAGGGATGGGTAGATGTGAGGGCCAAAGGTTGGGAACTACCGCGCCTCTCCCTGGACACTTCGAAGAGTCAATGTGTGTTGGCATCTCAAGCTTTCAGATGACGGCTCGAAGAGAGACTGACTTCCGCGGTATCATCTTTAACTGCGTCCTGGAGACCCATCTCCCATTCGGCGGCCCCCCCCCCCGGGAGAACTTGCGACGAGCGGAGAGACGTCACCTGGAACCTTCTCGTCAGTCCGGACCTCGCAGACAATATCAACAAGACCATTAAGAAGGTAGTCGAGAAAGGCCGCAAGGGCCCCGCCGGTGACGGCTTCAAGCTCTACGTGACGGGTTTCCCGCAATTCTTCAGCGTCGAGACAAACGAATGCAACGATGTCACCTTCGCCCGGACCGCCAATCCCAATGATGACGGAGAAGAGCATACGAGGCTGACGCAAGCCCTTCGGCAGGAGTTAACGACATGAGCGTCCAATTAAACAAGGCCATCGAGAATGCCGTGTCGAGGAAGAAGGACCAAGGCGTCAAATGGATCCCCATTGACGGGGAGATGGGAGGGGGGCCATAGGTATTGCGAACCTGGGGTGGGGTTAAGGAGCCGGACCAGCATAACGAGAACCTCTGGCTCTTCCATTACCCTTACAACGAACCTAGCGATGCCGACGTTGACGGACCTCTCAAGGCGGCTTTCGACAAGGTCATCGCCGGCGTCGACATCGATGCTAAGTTTTAACACGTATAACGATTTCCAGAACGCTCTTTTCGACGTTATAGAGGTCAGCAACGGTCCCAACACCGACGGCATCCAAGATCCCCCGGACTGGAGCTGCAACGGTATTGGAAAGCGCCAGTTCTTAAGAGACTGTTGATGGGAGTGACAGGGCTCGAGCAGTAAGTTTCCTTTTTTTTTTTTCCTCCTGCCATTTTTAAACAAAGAAAGAATTCATGTTTCTAACTGTCGGCAACCAGCAACGATCGTTGACATGCTATTTTGAGTGTTGATGTGAAGTCGGAGGAGTCGCCCTTGATCTTAAATCGAAAAGAGAAAAAAAAAAAAAAAAAAAAAAAAAAA
>JUDQ01000541.1:0-18032 GCA_000812075.1 Scedosporium aurantiacum
CCCAGCTACACCAACTCCCCACCCCCACCTACACCTAAGCCTCCTCACTCCAACTGCTAGTACCTCCTCTACACACCCTCCCTCTAGTCTACGCCTCTCTACCTCTACTGCAGCTGGTCCCTCCTTAAGCCTACTTGGCTCCCCTGGCACTACTGCCCCTAGCCCCTCTACCTCCTAACCTCTCACTACTCTAGTACCCTCTACTAATATAAATACCACACCTCCCCAGCAGGTAAGTCTCCTTATCTTATAACTATAAAGTAGTATAATATACTTTTAATATTTTCTTAACTTATCTTTAATATATATTATCTTATTACCCTAACCTTTAATATTAATATTATTATCTAGATAAAATTATAATTATAATATATAATTATATCTTATAGAATATTACTCTTCCTATTTTTTAATTAAATAATATAATATTTATTTTTATCTCTTATCTCTTTATATTATTTTAAGTATCTTATCTTTAGTTAAAGTTTATTTAATATTTTTTCTTTTTTTTCCCCTTCTTCTACTTTACTTTTTCTATACTATTTTCTATAAGTTTATATCTTACTAATATAATAATATTAGATAATATAATAAGATAATATAGAAAAATTTATTTAAAGTTAGATCCTTAAACTTCCTATAATTTAAAATAAGTACTTATAAAAGAAGAAATAAATAGTAAATAATATAATCTTAAAGAAGTTTAAGGAAAACAATAAGAAAGATCAGTAAATTATATATAAGGTATAGTAGCTCTATTTCCTCTACTATAAGTAGAAAGTTAATCTTAAAAAGCTTATAATTTATAAGGTCTATAATATAATTAATAGAAATTCCTATAAATACTAATATATATATAATAAACTTTATAATAATTATTAGTATTTTAAATATAATATCTTTAAAAAAATAGAAGTTAGTTTATCTAGTATACTATTTACTTTAATTATCTACTATTATATATTAATAAGATTAAATACTAATATATTATATTTTATAGATAATTATCTAGGAGTATACTAATAATATATACTATAAGGATTTCCTAAATCTAATAATTAATTTTATATTTAACTTTATCTTTTATAAATTATAAGACCTCTTTAGTAAAGAGAATTTTTTTACTATCTAGTATTATATATCTAGCTATTTAAACTATAAAAAATCTTTTCCTTTTAGATAATATTATATTTAAAGTAAATATTAGTAATTTTATATACTTCCTATCTATATTATAATATATATCTAATATATATATCTCTAGATATATTCTTTACCCTTACTATTAAGACTATTAATATTATCTAAAAAAGTATTAAAGATCTATATACTAGGGTATAGTACTAATAAAACCAATATAAGTTTTACTATACTATATTATAATATAAGAAGTTTAATAATATATCCTATATATATTTTACTAAGTATCTAGAACTTATATACTCTTAAAAGAAGTAGAAGAAAGGTAATAGTAAAAGTAGAATAGTAGTATTATAAAGATTTACTTTTATAGATACTACTCCCCTACCCCCTCCTCCTACTCCTACTCCTATTAGTATTATACTAGGTATTAAATCTACTATACCTACTCCCCCTACTACTACTTTAATACTAATAATCTAAATTAAAATTAAATAGTTTAATATTATACTTAATATTACTTTAGTATCTAATATCTAATATCTAGTATCTAGTATCTAGTATCTAATATCTAGTATCTATTTAGTATTTTCCTCTTCTTTTTTTCTATTTTTTAATTTTAAAATATTTTTTCTTTATATTTATTTCTTTAATATATATTATATTATATTTTACTAGATATATTTAACTTAAGTTTTATTTTTAATATATTTATTTAATTCTTATTATTATAATTAGCTTTATTATCTATATTATAGTCTAATTTAGGAACCTTATAGTTTAAATTAACTTATCTTTTATCTTTTATTAAAATATTATCAATCTAAACATAACCTAGCTCCTATAAGAAAAGCTTAATACTATCTTAATAGTATTATAGCTTATTACTATTATCCTCCTTATCCTTATCCTTATCCTTTTTAACCTTCTTATCCTTTTTATCCTTCTTATTATTTTTGTCCTCATCTTTATTATCTTTATCCTTATCCTTCTTATCTTTTACTTAATATTTCTTTTATATTACCTTAATCTCTACTATAATACTTTTAGTATAAACTTAAATCTTTTTATTTAATATCTTTAATAAGTCTCTTAAAAGATACTAGTTTTTTAGTAAAAATATTAGATATCTAAAAAAGACACTTAAAATACTAAATTTACTTATTAAATCTTAAAATAATAATATTTATTAATTTAATACTAACTATATTATTTAGTATTTAATTTTAAAGGTTTTTAGTAAAATAATTATAGAAAAAATTATATTAAAATAGGATTTCTATAGTTCTCTAAACTCTCTCAATATTTAGATTTTTATAATATTAACCTCTTTAATTTACTATTTAAATATCTATCTAAATAATATCGCACTTAACTATAATATATCTATATAATATTATTATATCTTAAGTTTACTATTATAATACTACTAAACTAATAATAGCTCCTTCCTCTATTTTAAAATAAATAGTATATAAACTTAATATAATTAAACTTTTTTTCTCTTCCCTCTTTTCTCCTAAATTCTTCCTATACTAATAATTAATACTATATAGAAAACTTACTATTTTAATAATTATAAAAATACTAATTATCTTATAGTTTTTATTAAGTTATAGTTATAGTAATTAGTCTTATCAAATTTAGACAATAGGCTACTAAATTTGTACTAGGTTGTATTAAAGTTAGATCTCTTTATATAGCTTCTAAAAGGTAAGTTTAATACCTAGAAACAGCTTTAAATAATTAATAAAACCTATAAAACAATATAGTACTATAATACTAATATAAGCTAATATCTATAATTATATTATAATAGTAAAGAATAAGGAAATTAAAGTTTTAAGTATTAATATCTTCCTCTTTTAACTCTTTTGATTACTAGGTATATGAATTCCTGAAGGCGTACTATACCTATATATAAACTGCTCTAATAGTCTAGTATATATTAGCTTAAAAGGGTAAGGCTAAGCTTATCTAGAATATTAAAGCTTACTATAAGGAGGTAGCTAAGTAATAAGAAGCTAAAGAAGTAGCTAGAATATAAAAATATAGTAATAAGTTTCTAGTAGAGATCTCTAGTATATACTAAGGACCTCTAGCTACTAACCTTAATCTTTATTATTATTTAAATAATAATAATACTAGTAGTAGTAATATAGATAATAAAATTAATAATTAGCTTAAGTATATTATAATTATATTAATTACTATAAGATATTCTATATATATAGACTACTAAACTCTTTTTAAGAAATAATATTAATAAATATATAATTAACTAAGACTTTAATAATACTAAACTTATTAGATAGTTAATTTAAAATATTAAAAATAAAAATACTATATTTATAGACTTTATAATTAATAAAAGTAATATAAAAAGTATATTAGATATTATTAAATATCTAATTATCTAAAAACTAAAAGAGCTTACTAATTACTAAATATAAATAAAAGAAGATAATTAGAATAAAAAAGCTATTAATATTAAAGATATCTTATCTAATATTATTATATCTAAAAGTAATAGTAATAGTACTATAATACCTAAAGCTAATATCTCTACCTAAAGTTAGTTTAATTTTAAAAAATCTATAGCTATCTTATACACAAGGTCATCCTAGCCTCTTTATTCCTTTTATCTTATACTTAGTCTTTAATATATTAAATATAATATCTTTTAAAAGTAATATACTTTACTCTTTAAAATACTTAATATATTAGTATTAGAAGCTAATAGCTTTAATATAATTAGCTAACTCTCTTAAACTATTAATACTCTAAAATATTAAGTTTACTAGTAGATACTCCTAATAAAAATATAAAAGAAAGATATTAACTTCAACTTAGAAAAGCTTTTAATAGCTTACTAGTAAGCTATATTAGGTAAGAAATTAATAATATTAATAAAGGTTACTTTAATAGCTCCTTTATATTTTATTAATCTTATTTACTTCTTTATTTAACTTCTTATATCTAATATAGCTAACTAAATATACTTTAAAATAGCTTACTTTATAGATAATCCTACTAAAGCTTAGTATAATATAATATAGGCCTCCTTAATTTAATTAACATCTAGATAGTTTACTAGATATATTTCTAAAAAGTTAGAGGTAATCTTACTATCTAACTTTATTGAATATTAATATTCCAAGCTAATATATAAATATATAAATAAAGTAAATAGATTTACATTTTATATTAGTCATATTTTCAGTATATATATTAATAAGAAGTCTAAGTAGGTCCTTAGATAAGGTAGATTAAGTAGCTAGGATCTAATCTATAGCTTAGAGGATAGTATTATAATTACTATTAGTTATATCTAGAAAGTAAATCTTTTTTTATATCTAACTTTTATTTAAAATACCTTAGTAAAGATTAGTAGTCTACTCTACTAGGAAGACTTACTTTATAATAAGTATATCTTTATTATTAACTTACTTAAGGTCATCCCTATTACTAATATTATCTATCTAGTACCTACTAAGTATATACCTATTATCAATTACTCTCTTAGAAGTAAAGCTTAATTTATAGATAATCTTACTATTTAGACTTTAGAGGCTCTTATTATTTAATAAGTCTACTATATAAAAGATAAGTATTTTTAGCTAATTAGTAAAGCTATAATAATTACTAGTAAACTTAAAATCTTCTAATAGGGATGGTAGTAGTTAGTTAATACTTTTACTTAAGGATAAGTCTAATTAATCTTATTATATACCTTTATAGATAGCTTTAGTCTTTACTAATTAATATATAAGTTAGTAATAAGTATATATTTAGTTTCTACTTATCTTCTAAGAAGTTAATAGTATTAGACTAATAATATAATCCCTCTAATATTTAGCCTATATAATTTAAATTTTTATAATATTATTAAAATCTTTAAACTTATAAAAGTATTAAATAAAAGTATCTTAGTAGATATTAAAAATAATAAATATACTACCTTAATATATAATTTTACTATACTTTTTATAAAAGATATACTTTAGTAGAATATAAATACTAGTATAATAGGTCTAATTACTTAGCTAAGATATTAAAACTATATTATTAATATCTTAAATAAAGATAATCTTAATATTAATATTAATATTTTTATTTATAGCTATTTTAAGATAATTTAATAAAGGTATTATATCTAGATATTACTAATAAAGATAGTAAAAAAGTCCTTTATAAAGATAAATAAAATCTAGGTAGATTATCTAATAATAATATATATTATATTAGCTTTAGATCTAGTACTTAGCTAACTAAATAATATAGCTTATTTAGAATATAGTAATATTATAAAGATAATATATTAGCTACTTATTAACTAAGTATTTACCCTATCTATAATAGTAATATATTATAAGCTACTTTAATAGATACCTTTATTTAATTAGAAAAGTATCTAATTACTATATTATATTTTTAATTATATTCTTTAAAAGTATACTAGATAATTAATTAAAACAATAATCCTCTTTTATTTATAATTTTAAAAAGTATATATTAAGCCTACTTTTATTAAAACTATTAAAAAACTCTTTAAAGAAAAAATAAAAAATAAAATATATAATATTTAAAACTTCTCTATAGCTAAAATTCTTATAGTAGCTATAACTTACCTTATCTATATAAACACTATCTTTACTACTAACTAATTATCTTTAAAAAATAAAAAAAGTTTATACTACTATATTATCTATAGCTAAAAGGTCTTTTAACTACTTTATAAAGTAGCTATAAAAGTAATATCTTATTATTAAGTAATATCTATTATATTAATTACCTATAGTATAAGTAGTATAGAAGCTAGTATTAATAATAATATTAATATTAGCTATATAAATATAGCTAAAAAGGTCTTAAAGTATAAATAGTAGTTAGCTTAACTAAATATCTATATTAGACTTTATTATTAAGTAGTAACTAATTATATTAGTTTACTCTCTATTATAATAGTTTTAACTAAGGAGAAAAAGTATAAATATTAATATCTTTACTTACTTTTAATATTTTATTATAATCTATTTTATTTTAAGTAAAAATATTAACTACTAACTTATTAAACACTTAAGATATTTAAGGTATTTATACTTTACTTAAACTATTAAGATTTTTAATAAGATATCTTAAACTATAAAAACCTCTTTTATACTATATAATTTATTAAGATAAGTAGATTTTAGTATAATAAGCTAGAACTTACTAAGTAGCTTACTTTCCTAAATATCATTTATCTAAATCTAATTATATTTCTTATCTTTAATAATTTAAATAGTCTTAAAGATAATATTAATACTTTAATATTAATATTAATTACTAAAAATACTATCTACTTAAAGCTAATAGTCTTTATTTATTTTATAAATAATTACTACTATAATATACTTTAACTTCTAATAATAATAAGTATAATAGATAATAAACTTTATATAGTAGTTTAATAAATATATAAGTAAAATTATAATAAAAATATTTTAATTATTATTAGAAAGCTTATTAAATAGTAGAAAAAGATATTATTTAAAGAAAAGTAAATAAAACTTTATTATATTTTTTTTTTCTTTTCTAAATATAATACTTATAATAATATTAGCTAATTATAGAAACCTCTTAGATAATATAATAATAAGTAAATATATAACTTTAAAGTATAAGGACTATATTTTATATAAAAACTAGTAAATAAAGTATTTAAACTAGATTTTTATATATAAGCCTATTACTAGTATATTTAAAGTCCTATTTTAATATATTTAATATACTATATATAATAAGTTAAGTATAATATTAGGTAAGCTACTTAGAGAGGCCCTTATATACTTACCCCCTAAATTTATTTTAACTATTTTACTAATTATATTATCTCTTAGTCTAGGAATAATATATATATTCTTAAAAATTACTTTAATAAAAGTAATTAAATAAAATAATCTATTAACCTAGCTTCCTATTTAGTAAATAAGCTAGATATCCCTAATACTATTAAGTAATATTATTAGACTTCTAGTAATTAGTAATAAGTAGTATATAGTTCCTTTCTAGATAGGTAATAATATTAGATTATTAAACTAAACTCTATATAATCTAAAGAAAGTATTAGTTTTTCTCTATATAGACTAGGAGCTTTAATTCCTATAACCTTAAAGTATTATAGTTTGAGTATAGCTAAGTGTAAGGTGGGATAAGTAGGTATAGTAAATATATAATGTATTATACTATGTAGTTGTATATAGCACATGACAGGGCGCAAGTAAGAATTTTAAGTAGCACCTAGGTAATTAAGAGTAAAACTATAAAATACTTTTATAATTAAAAATAGAAAGAAAATAGTTAAAATATAGTTTTATATTAAAAACATTTATCTATAAAAATATTTATATGTAAATAAATAGAATTAAAGATAATAGTTAAAATAGTAAAATGTTTATCTATCATTTAACATACTTAGAAGCCTAAGATGTTTATTACATAAAACTATAGAAGTAGTGTATTTAAGCACTTAACTGACCAGGAAAAATAACTGTTGTTATATAGTTGATTAACTGTTTCCCACCTCCGTACTAGTACTTACTTGCACTCTATGCACCCTGGGTGAGCGGTTAGGTGAGCTGGAGCCACAAATATTACACTGTAGAGAGTTTCGACGCGTCCACTTCTCCTCCTCCTCTACTTCACATGCACACCACCACCCCTCGCCCGTCCCGGCAACCCCCCAAAAGGATGCCTCCTCACCCCATTGACCGCCCAACTCGGTTTCCTCGAAGGCGCCGTCGACGAGCTCAGCGCCGACCACATCTCCCAGATGCCGGGGCGCTTGGCGGGGAGCATGCTATACTGGAGGCTGTAGAGGTTCTTCCTGTCGATGGGTGGCACGAACTTGCCCGTCACGAGGCAGAGGAGCACGGTGGGCGAGAGGTAGTGCTTGCGGATGCGCTGGGCCATTTGCAGGTATTGGTGGAACATGGCGCCAAAGGTTAAAGGAATCGGCTGCGGAAAAGTGGTTCCTTGTTAGATGGATTGGATGCTATGTGGCTTGCGACGGACGCCGGAGGGACGGGAGGAGAATTTTTTGCATTACCTTGAGATAGATGACGGAGGTAGGTGGCCGATTTAACGAGAGGGTTGTAGGTGACCATACGACAGGATGGCTCTTACCGAGTTCGAATCGGACACCGCCTGTAACGAGATGTGTCAGTTTCCATGTCTAAAAGTAACTCTAACTCGTGGAAAAGGACGGCAACCTTCAGTCCTACAAAAGTGTTTGCTTACCTGGGAGTCGACTCGGATCCTTGATACGTAACATGATAGCAAAGAGAGGGAAATGATTCAAGCAAGAAAGAAGCGTATCAAAGGCCGCCTTCAGCGAGATGATAATCATCCTCGCAATAGCAAAGTTGAGGTAAAACACAAGTACGGTCGGCAAAAGGAAGACGAGGAGAGTAAAGACGATGGTACCGACGAGGAGCTGATCGAGGTCGTAGTCGCACGAGTCGATACGGTTCCGAAGCACGTTGTGCTTCTTTCCGCGGAAGAGGTGGAAGAGGGAGATGAGGATGCTGAGCTGCCAGTTGAAGATCCGCGCGGACGCGAGGTAGAAGGAGTAGATGTGTATGGTGAGGGCGGAGAGGAGGTCGGAGAACATCGCGAGGGGCATGCTGGCGCCGCCGAAGCTGGAGAAGCCGATGAACCATATTATGTGCGGTAGCACGGGTTGAAGTAGATCGATGAAGCCTGAGAGAAGAGGGATGGTTAGTTTCTGGTCCAGTTGTCAAAGTCTCTAGAGCTCCTGCTCCCCGTCGGCCCAAGTCACATACCTGACCAGTAGTCTATAACCCAAAGGAAAAGGTCGCCCAAGAAGGCGGCCAGCTCGTTGTTGAGCTTCAGGCCTGCAGGCCAACCCATAAGCCATGTTATACTGGTCTGCAATGCCTCGACGGTATATATTCTCAGCAAAATACCAATCTGCTGGCCTACCCACTCAGCGTGCTCAATGATGTAGGACCCCATGGCGATTCCGATAATAACGTCATTAGCAACGAGCCACAAGCTATTGAAGAAGCGGATGTAGTCCGGGTGGCTCGTCGTGACGCTCGCCCAGTCATTCTTCCGCTGTCGGAGCTTCATGTGTTGTATGGGCCAGTAACAGAACTGCTGAAGTCTGATCTCGACCTGCTGGGCCGTAGCCGACAGGTCCTTCAGGGCAGCGTGATGAGGTCGCGCTCGAAACTCCAGCACACGCAACAGCAGCTCCGCCATTATGCGATGCCCAAGGAGGATAAGCGAGAAGCACCGCTGGATAATGGGGAAGACGTAGACGATGAATAAGCGCCAAAACCACGTCATCGCGGCATCCTTGACCGTATTCGCCGATTCCACAACCCGTTCGGAAACGCTGAGACTCCGCTTGGGTCGCGGCCCGACCAGATGTAGGTTCTTCTGGAGCAGCTGCTCCAGCTCCCACGCCCAGTTGATCTGGTTGATGACGCGAGGGAGCGTCTTTTCCTTTGCCGAGAGTGTCCGTTTTATGATGCTATGCTGCTTGAGCTTCTCGACCAGCCGTTGCTTCTCCTCGCGCTTCACCCGCTCCTGCTGCTCGTGTTCGGCCTCGATCCCGCTCGTGGGCATGTCGAAGTATCTGTCCTCGAGGTCCAATGCGATGGGGTTGAGCGACATGTACTGCATCCGGAGAGGTTGCGGTCTCTTGAAGAGGATGATCTGGACGTTGGACGCCCTGGCGCAGTGGATAATAGGTACGAGGTAACTCGGTCCCGTTGTTGCGCGTACCCATGAGGGATCGACGCTGGTGGTTTCCGGCGCATTGGTGACGCCCAGGACGTGCATTGACAGGTGTCCGCATAGCTCGTAGACTCGATTGACAGCATGGTTGGAGTTTCGCAAGAGGGTTCCTATCTTCAAATGGTATTCGACATTATGGGGCTGGAAACGGTTCAGGAAGTCAGTATCAAAATTTCTCTAGCCATAGCACAAGCGCAAATAAATTCGACTTGTCACCAAGTTGCGGGTTGGGAGACACGAACATCGGCGACGTCTAGAACAGCGACAACGAAGAAGTCGAGCTCGGAGTTCTTCCATCCCACAATGACCCCGGGAAACTCTGATCTGGCAATGTCTGCCGGCCAGAAGATCCTCATCAAACCATCATATCTCGGCATCGCAGCGAGTGCTGCCCCGGGGATGTACTCGTGTCTCGTTCGAAGAAAGCGTCTTGTCGTGGTCGGGGAATTAGAAGGAGCCTCGGCGTCGCAATTGCTCTCGGGCAGACAGGCCGAATCTTGGACCTCGAACGTGCTATGGAGAGAAGCCGTTATTATTAGCTCCACTTGATCGGGAAAATGCGTTCGCCTTCCTCTTCTCGCTTCTCGTCCTCCACCCCCAGGGTAGTTTGGGAACCCACCAGATCAGCTTCCGCCTTTGTTATGATTTGTATGGGAATCAACAGAACTAGAAAGAAGAAAGTGAGGATCAGGAATCCCCCGGCTGCCCGAGTCTAGAGAAGTCGCATGGGGTTAGACGTGTCCCACCAAAGGGTCGAGAGGGGAGAAAAACGACAGGGAGCTACTTGCAACTACTCCGTATTCCCAAGCGAAGATGGCAAGCTCATAAAGGCGGGTAACGAGATCCCAGCGCGCAGTTATGTATCCGGCCACAAAGATTGCCCAAGCGAAGATCGAAAAGGCATGCATGGACTATGTCGTCTTTCGAGGCGTCGTCTCATCGCCTCTCTGCACTCGGGGCCCGGAAGGGAAAAATGTTGTCGTGAGTAATGATTTGGATCGTCTTGGTAGGTTTATTTCGTTTCGTAGTGTAAGCCGCGCGACGCAGGATTTTCAGAGAGATTCGGCAGGTTCTCTAGAATCGACCGAGATGTCCATTTTGCGCTGTTTTCTCTTGCGGTCGGAGATTCATTTTGATGAAGGTGGATACGCAAGGGCGGACACGATGCGCTACGTCGTACTATTTCGGTTCAGGGATCGTCACCAAGGTTTCTTCAAGTGACAGGGAAGATTCAGGGAGCAGAGGCGACGGGTGGAAATTGGTGCAAGTGCTGACAGTTGCATATGGGTGGCAGAACTCCTTTCACGCTTCAAGTCACGGGTAGCCTGCTTTGAGCAGTGGCAAGAGTAGTAAACGGAGGCGAGGAGGGTAGGCCAAAAATTCTTTTTCTTAAAGACATCTATTTCTCTGGGAAAAAAGCAGTACTACTACCGTCATATGTACATGTGTGTATGAGTTCCTCATTAAATGGTAATGTTGTTACAAGCGCGCCAGCCTGAGGGGAGAAGAGCCGCGAGGACAAATTCCGACATCCATCTGGAGCGTGATGCAAGCCATCGCTCTTCAACGTGGCTCACGAAGCGATGGAAAGCATGTCCTGACGCGAATTCTACGGGCTCGTATCTGACAACGTGAATGTTCTCGGCCCTTGGCTGGAGTTGAGCGGTGAGATGGTGTGAGATTGGATCAAAGGTGAGGCGTTCGTTCTGGAAAATTGTTAGATGTTTAGAAATGGAGCCTCGAGATGACAACTTGAGAGGAGGTAGAAAGCCTTACATTTTCTCCCCATATAAGTGGAATCGTTTTCTTTGTTATCCTCCCGTGCTTCATCTAATAGCTTGTCAATGCCTCGAGACTTGAGGGCGACCTACACAGATGGGTGAGCTTTGCGGATTCTCGAATAGTCAACGGCAATATACAATCAATTGCCTGGATATCTTACCTCTAAGCATTTCCTGTACTCCTTAAAGAGACCGGCGCACTCGTTGTTGTCCGTTCCATTCCCCCGCAAGTACTCTATTCAAGTGCCGATTCTGTTAGTTTGCGCCAAGTCGATGATCTGGCCGTGAGAGGCTGGGGACAGAGGACTGTTTGCACTCACTGTCGCTGTACCATTTTAAGAAACAAGTATCGTAGCGCCTTTGACGGTATTAGTAGAAGAGGGAAACAGGAAGCCTGGAGTCAAACCTACTCTTTCACTTCATTACACTCGGATGCTAGAGAAGCTGACATGATGGAGCCGGCTGGGATTTGAAGGATGTACTGAACGGCTTGAATGGGATTTCCTTTCTAAGAAGGGGCAAAAACTTTAAACTGTTTCAGAGGGCTTGTGAAATTAATAAAGAACGCTGGCTTGATGCAGTGTGGTGATGATGAGAGTCGAGATGAGTTTTGTAAGATGGGAGGCGAATCGGCAGGAGCAATTCATCCAGCAGTTATGGGTCCTTATCGATAAGGATTCCAAGTTGGTCTCTTAATCACTGGATCCAGTTTTCAAGGTATCTGTGACATACATCTCAAAATCTTCACAGCTAAATCGTACTAATTAAATGTACCTGTACTAAAAGTCTATTTTACACCCCACCCTTTCTAAACCCACTCCACCTCCACTGAGCCTTGATCCTTTTCTCCATCCTGAAATTTATTTCAGCACAGGTTTTCGGCGACTTCATCCCACCGTCCTCCTCTCCATCCACCAAGCAGCAGCAGCACCGTGAAGATGGAGGATTTCAAAGCGGTCAAGGACAATCTCCAATCGGCGCTGGCTTCGACAATAAAATCCACCAACAAACTAGCAGCCCATGATCTTCCTTTCCAGCGAACGGTGAACTCGGACATCGACCGTCGCCTCGATGAAAGCACCAGCCGGATCCTGGGTCTGGCGACCCAGCTGCTCAAAGCCGCCCCTCGACCGGGCCGTGCGGCGCCGCCGGAGCTCGAAGAGATTGAGGATATTGATATGAACTGGCGCCGTATCGTGGACGTCGTCGATGCGACCTTCGAGCAAGCCGATCTCGCCCTCGATGAGTACACGGGACTGGTGAAGCGGAAGGAGGCTCCTACTGGTGATGCTGACAAGGTTCGTTGGTCCCATATTGCCCTTTCCTCCCGTCAGGTGCTTCTGGCTTTCCGTAGCCTATGTTAACCTTCCCTTTCCTTTTGTTAGGCGCCTCCTGCGAAGAAGCCCAAGTCGCTCTCTTTACTACCTAATCAGCGGAAGGCGAATATCTCGAAGCCTCAGCTCCTCTTCGAGCGTGTCCCGAATAACTTCCCCACCGGGCCCTGGAAACCTCTTCTCACACAGAAACCCCATGCCATCCAGCCTCTAGAACAGAGCCTTCGCATTGATACAGGTGGAGAGTTTAGCAACGGGTCCTCAGAGTATGATTACTTACATTTTCTTCCTCTCCTCATCACCCCGGGAACTGGAAAGAGATGTGCCTGCAGACGGCGCAGGAAACTGTGGCGGTCTAGTTCAATGCTAACAAAGGATGGGCTGTCTAGATACAAGCATCCTTATGAGACTGAAATTTGCGAAATGAACTATCCTGGCCGCGTCTTTGAAAAGGCCGACCCGATTAAGTATAGGCCGATGGAAGAGAGCGAGGCGACGTGGGTAGATACGTACGAGGGAGTGCTTGAGATGTTGGAGGAACTCAAAAAGGCCTCGGAGATTGCAATTGACTTGGAGCATCACGACTACAGGACGTACCAGGGCCTTACTAGTCTCATGCAGATTAGCACTAGGGATCGTGACTGGATCGTAGACACGCTGAGGCCATGGCGACATAGACTCGAGGTTCTCAACGAGGTGTTTGCCGATCCCAAGATTGTCAAGGTATGTTGAAATTGTTCTCTACTAATAATGTCTGTTATTGTCGGACATCAAGCTAACTAAAATATGTGTGTTTGTGTGACTAGGTCCTGCATGGTGCATTTATGGACGTCATCTGGCTGCAGCGAGATCTTGGGCTCTATCTGGTGGGGTACTTTGATACGCATTTCGCGTCCAAAGCGCTCAGCTACCAGTCTCACAGCTTGGCGTTCCTACTTAAGAAGTTCATCGACTTTGATGCAGATAAGAAATATCAACTAGCGGATTGGCGCATACGGTAGGCCTAACTATAAGCCCTTTCGCAGCCTTTTCCGTTATGACCCGCAGCTAACTCAGTGGTCTCTCTTTCTTCTAGCCCCTTGCCCGAGGAGATGTTGCTCTACGCTCGTTCTGATACCCATTTCCTTCTCTACATCTACGACATGATGCGCAACGAGCTGGTCGAGAAGTCCGACCGAAATGATCCAGAGACGGACCTGATGGGGATAGTTCTCCAAAAGTCCCGCGAACAGGCGTTGAGCCGCTACGAGAACCCCGTCTTCGTTGAGGAGACGGGCGGCGGTACCAAGGGCTGGTATAACATGGTTATACGGCAGCCCACGCCTCTCAACAGCCAACAATTCGCCGTGTTCCGCGCGGTATGGAAGTGGAGAGACGAGTCGGCTCGCCGCAACGACGAAAGCGTTGGCTACGTTCTTCCCACGCAGGGCGTATGGGACATTGCCAAGATTCTTCCACCCGATCTCAAGGCGCTGCACAGTCTCCTGCCCCGATATGCCTGGCAGGCGAAGGTTGAGGTCAACGACCTTTGGAAGGTGGTGCAGGAGGCGCAAGCCAGGGGCATGGACGGGCCGACTCTACAGCAGTTCCTGATCGGCGGCGCGCAGCTGAAGGATGGAAACGCGACGCGTGGCGGCAAGCCGGGTGGCATCGCGCTTGACGTCGACTACTCGCTCGACGTTGGAGATTTGGAGGTTCGCCGCATGGCTCGGTCGCAGTTGTTTGGCGACATGGAGGTGAGCAGTGTCTGGGAGGAAGGGGCTCGGTCGACGGCGGATCAGGACGAGTACATCCCGTTGCCGTGGCAGAGGCTTTACAGCGCCGAGGAGATACGGTCGGCGATGCGAGAAGACGCGAACGGCGCGGCGAAGGGTGGCGAAGAGGGTCCTGTCGCGGCTGAAACTGTTGCGAAAGCGGAAGAGGCGGAGACGGCCGTCGAGGACGACGAGTTTACTCTCAAGGCGGGGTTGAAGCGAAAGAGACAGGAGGGTAACGAGCAGGCCACTGCTAGCCAAGCGGACGGCGAGGAGGAAGATGATGACGAGGATGAAGAGATGGAGGACGATGGAGGCGCGCCCGTGACCGAGGGTGAAACTGAAGCGGACACGAAGAGCGCCGAATCGCACTCCCACCCGCACTCGCCGTCGTCATCTAAGGAAGTGACGGACGAGGGCCAAGCCGAGAGCACGGAGGAGACGATGGAATTGGAGTCGGCGGACAACGAGAAATCCGGGGGTAATAAGAAAGCGAAGAAGGCGGCTCTGCGTCGGGAGAAGCGGAAGGCGAAGTTGAAGAAGAGGCAGCGCGAGGCGCAAAAGGCGAAGAACGGCGCGCAGGCGGAGGAGGAGGAGCCCTTTGATTACTCCAAGGCGCAGTCTGTGTTGCACGGCAAGCGCGCAGCTCCCCAGCAAGGTGCGGGTCCTGCTAAGGGCAAGGCCTTGTTCGATCCGTATGCGAAGACGGGAGAGGAGGGCGTCAAGGGCGCGAGGAAAGCTCCTCCCATCCACGGAGGAAGAAGTGCCACTTTCAAGAAGTAAAACAAGATGGTGGAAAACATAAAGTGCGAGCTACGAGTATGGCATATGGGGCGCATTGGGCGTTGGTGGGCCTAGCCAAGCCTGACAGACTGAGCGGTATCTTACGGTATGTCATGGGATGAGATGACCGTGGCATTACATTTAGACGTTGTACTCCGGTAGATGGGCCGGCGACGAATAAAGGTCGAAATGTTTCAACGGCAGTTTTTAATCATCGTGTGACTTTGTGCTTCGGATGTGAGGTATTGATTCTTGCGTGAAGTCGAGTGCCGGGCTGGGCAGGGCTGGGCAGGATCTGGCAAGGGCGTGGGGGGAGTGAGTGATTCTGATTCTGACAGATCCAGACTGTTCCATTCTGTGAACTGGCTCGCTCGCTCCCGAAGGATCAAATCAAACAAGATACAACAAGTACGAAGTAACATGGGGAAATATCCGGGTTCGATTCCGTTCCGTCGACACTTCTTGCTCACCGAAGGGGCCTGCAAGACGTGCTTGGCGGCATATACCCATGCATCAATCCATGCATCCATGCATGTTCCCGGAATTGAGCTTGGAGGAGGCAGCGCTGGGAAATTAGAATTGGTGATGTACCCAAGCTGTGATGGTGAGAGAGAGTGCCGATGCCATTTGATCCTTGAGATCATCATCCTGCTATTCAATATTGCTGTGGATGCTTCCAGTGACCAGAAAATCCAGATTGCATTGCCCCCAAAGTTTCTGGCCAGGTTTTATCTGTGCAGGCCTGAGTTATATAGTTTACGAAGTATGCAGTGGACAAGTACAGGACAAGCGAGGTCGCAGCGACCAGCATCGATCTAGATGATGATCCAATGCATTCATCAATTGATCCGTTGATTGCGCACTCCAAGTCGACGCACGTCGTCACCTCCACCTCCCGCACAGCAGCGCCCGCCCCCTAATTTCCTAACCCGGGGGCGGGAAAGAAGAGAGAAGGGGCGCCGCATAGCTGGCAATCAGCAAATCTCGAGACCGCTCTCCCAGTAAGTAATACTCCGTGACATGTATTTCGTACGCCTGCACTGCTTCGTCCTCACAGCTGCACTCCTTCAATCATCGCTACATGCTTCAATCCCACCCTACGGTGAAGATGGAATGCAAAACGTGCAGCAAAGTGGCTCCTCCCAACGCCTTCCCCCACTCCTCCTCCTCGAGCGCCCAGAAAATGGTTCAGCGGCTTTGGGTTAGCACAATGGAAAGAGAGTGGGCGCCGCCGCTAGCGCGGTATCGAATGAGAGTCCGCCGTCGACGCACGCGCAACCCAAGACGACCCAGACACCAAGACCCAGAGTAGTAATCTCAAGCCAGAAAGCACGGATTCAGTGGGGGGTGGATCACTGGGAACACAGACGAAAAAGAAAAAAAGATCGAACTATTAGGATTTGATCGAATCGAATAATTGGATATGCCGCCATGGGCTCATGGGATGCTTTCTGGGGGGGTGTGACGACGTTCTGGGTCGTGTTAGGTGCAGGACAGAGATGGCGGAATTGGGGAAAGCGTCCTTGACTCTTTGGGAGTCGAAGTATGGAGTAGTTTACGAAAAGTATTGGGGATTGGAATTGATAGATTGCACGATGCGGATGGTCGTTCTATTGGTCTCTTCCATCTCTCTGCCTCTCTGTCTGTCTACCCTTTCTCTCGCTCTCTCTCTCTTCTTTGCCTCCCTCTCCTGACGAGTATTATTATAATAACTAATGGGGGGGTAGCTTGAGCGAGAGCGTCTTCAAGTTCCTCAACCGTGGGAATATCGGAGCATCGCCTCAAATCAAACATCTCGCTCCCGACGACACCCTCCCGACGCAACGAAACGCGGGATTACTTCCCTATTTTTAATTCAAGGAAAACAGATTGATCGAATTCATTAACCAGGTTTTCAGAAGAAGAAAATCAAAGACAACAAAAGAAAGCCTAGAAAAATACCCACCCTTATTGGCTTATATTGCTGCCCGATATTGAGCAGATCGGATTCCAACCAAAGCCCACCCCACCGCATCGCAGAAACAAACGGCCCTTTTTTTTTATTGTCTTTTTATTTCTCGATCCACACTCCACGCAACTTACTCCGGCGATGAAGAAGTTCCACAGTCTACCTCTCCCTCTCTTGCTCCTACTCCGTACGTCCCTGGTGAGCGCCGGCGTCGTATCCTTGCGCCGCGCCGAAAACGATACCACACAAGACGACAGCGACGGCGACGACGCGTCCTCATTTGCCGTCGTGACGTACCCGGCCGAGGGAGACACTTTGGTTACCGGATCGACTATCGAGGTGAGGTGGGAGACGAGGGGGGAGAATGGCGATTGGGATGGGTATGTTATGATGGAGATTGCCGAGGCGGGACAGGTTCCGTTGACGAATTTCGTGTCTGTTGACTGTGAGTATTTGCTTTTCTTTTTTTTTTTTTTCTTTCCTT
>JUDQ01000542.1:0-17781 GCA_000812075.1 Scedosporium aurantiacum
TATCTAACTAGAAGTTAAAAAGAGGAAGGGTATATTATAAAAGTAAAAGTAAAAAAGAAATTTAAATAACTTATAAAATAGTTTAAAAAATTAATTTATATTTTTTTAATAACTTTATTAATATCTTTTTAAATCTATTTTTTTCTTTTACTTTTAAAAAGCTTATAAGACTACTATATTATAAAATTAATTAAAGATACTTTACTTAATATAATATAAAGTTTAATTTTAAAAATAAAGTTAAAAAACTAAAAGCTAGTATTTAAAAAAAAGAGATATTAAAAAAAGAGATCTAAGATTTAACTAGATAAACTATTAAAGGAAAAGAAAGTCTATAAGTAATTAATATCTTTAAACTTAGAGAAATAATTAAGATAAAGAAAATTAATCTTTTATAAACTATTAATTAATAAATTATAAACTATAACTTATATAGGGAAGCTATTTTTAAAAGTTCCCCTTTATAGCTATATCTATTAATTATTAGCTTTCCTAAAATAATTAAGTTTTTAATAGCTATTAAGTTTCTATTAGTTATTAGATCTTTATTAATTATTAAATCTCTTTAAAAGAGTATTTTAAAGAGCTTAGAAGTTTCTAAAATAGTTAATTAACTAGGTTTTACTATTAAGACTAGCTAGAGGATAGTTAATATACCTAGTAAAGAAATAAAATAAAAATATTTACTTTAAAAACCTTTTAAATCTATTAAGTCTCCTAAGAAAGCTATTAACTTTATTATACTTTAATAGTCTAACTAGCTAAGTTCTTACCCTCTAGCTATATTAAATACTTTAATAAAATATTTCTATTTAAAAAAATCTTTTATAAAGTAAAGTCTTATATTACTAGTTTTATTTTTACTACTACTATTTTATTCTAGCTTAAAAGAAAGATTACTAAAGCTAACTATTAAAAACCTAATTAATAGCTTAGTATTAAAAATAATTTAATAATAGATTAAGTCTTTTACTACTATCTTTACTACTATATATAGTTAAGTTTTATATTTTTAAAATATTAAAAATAAAAAACTAAATATAGATAAGTTTTTAAAGTAAATAAATACTTTTTAAAAGATAAAACTAGTTAAATACTTTTAAAATAGATAAAAGTAATAATAAATAATATATTATATTAAAATATCTAATATCTATAGCTAATTAGTATAAGATATTCTTTTAAAATAATTAAAAAGAATATTATTAAAGTAAAAAGTAAAAAATAGTTAATTAATAGTTTCCTATTATTATTAAAGTTTTTTTATATTTTATATATCTTTTTTACTTATTTTAAGTTCTTACTTATAATATAAAGTAATAACTTAGAAGAAGGTATATAGTAAAGATAAAAGTAATAGTAAAGTAGAAAAATATTTTTCTAATATAAATATTATTTTCTTTTATTATCTCTCTTATATAAAAGAAAGATATCTCTTAAATAAAAGACTAATAGGTTCTTTAAGTCCTTTTATTAAGCTTCTTTTATATTATACTTTTTTATACTTTTTTATATTTATTTTATTTATTTTTTTAGTTTTTTTATAGTTTTTAATTTAAAAATAAATTCTTTATCTTATCTATCTATTTTTTAGATCTTCTTTTATTCTCTAATAACACTAGGCTACCTATTTTAGCTTAGTAAATATTTTTAAAGTATTCTAAGTAATTACTATAAAAGTAACCCAAGACCTCTTTCTATTTAGAGGTTAACTTCTTTTCTTATTATAAAGTAACTCTATTTTTATTAATTAATAGAAATTATTATTAAAACTAATATCTATTACTACTTTATAAGAGGTTTTATAGTAACCTTTTATAAGAGCCTTCTATTTAACTATTTTCTTTATTAGTAATTAAGTAGGCTATACTATTCCGCTTTAATATATTTTATACTATATTCTAAATTATTTAAAATATTAAAATAATATATTACTAAAGCTTATTATAAGCTAATATCTAGAAAAATATTATTATTTTTTAAAGGAAAAAAGTATTTTAACTAAAATTAATTATTATATTATAATAAAATTAGTTAATAAACTTATTAAATTATAAATAGTTTATATAAAATAAGTAGTAAAACTAATAATTATTAAACTAATAATAAAAATATTTAATATATTATAAAATATATTATAAACTATTAAGATTTTAAATAATATATTATATTCTATCTTTATTATTATTTTTATTATTATTAAAGATATTTAAATATATTATAAATATTAAAAAAAATTTAAAAAAGAAAGCTAAATAGATAATAGCTATCTAGTTTATCTATATCTATATCTATATAGAAAAAAGATATTAGATTAGATTTACCTATTATTAAAAAACTTTAATATTTTTATTTTTTAAAAGTAGTAAAATCTACTAGGACTTACTTCTAATAGGTAAAAAAAATAAGAAAATAACTTTTATCTAGTATAGTATATAAAGGATTTTATATAACTTTTAAGATTGAAAAATAGATATAAGTACTAGTTTTATATATATATTTACTATAGTAGAAGAGGTATAGTATGTCTTTCTAGTCTATCTTGGTAGTTTTTAGTGTCTTGGCGTGACTGAGGGAAAAACAAAATCTATTTTGTTTCGTGAAAAGTTCAGGGCCTTAGGAATGAAATTGATGAAGTACGAGGCAACGTACGAAGTACTCCGTAAAGTGGAAGCGATTGAGTTTTACTTTATTGCTCACTCTCGCGAAAGCTAAGGACTAGCCAAGGTGTAAAGGCAAACCGGGCCTAAACAAAGCTTGGCGCTCCCTCGACGAGCACACGGAAACAATCCTTTATTGACGCATGTGAGAGACAAGAAACTTCTTCGAAGAACGGGACAGGAAAAAAAAAATTAGACTTAGAACATGAATTCGGGACCTTTAGTAGAAGCGAAAACAAGAGTGACTACGCAGCGAGGAAGTTTCAGACGTTTAAACTCCAGGCACCTCAAGTTACGTCAAGAGCCCAGCGCCCCCTGACGAGGAGAAAGAGGGAAAGAGGGAAAGAGCTTAATATTATACACAATCTATAGAATGTAAGAGGAATATATACTCTATATATCGCTGAATTCATCGATTGATGTTCAATCCACACGCAAGAACCAGTAGGTGTGTGCGACCAATAGTCTGAAAACAGCTCCCACTGGAATGTTTTCTGCACTAAGACAAGAGAACAAGAGATGCGGGGTATTAAGATTAAGCTTGAGAAAATGATTGATGCCCGATTCAACTTTAATCTCTCATCTGCGAAGTACTAAGCTCTTCTCCGAAGTCCCCCTCTTCGATATTGTTACAAAGTACTCAAAAGTACCCCTGACATTGCTACGTTGAATTCACATTGCTTATCGATCGCCATCTTCTAGTTCGAGCTCCAGCGACAATGTCATCCCGCGGCGTCCCAGAGGTTTTGATGAAAAAGATCGACGAGTACGTCGACTCACTAGCGCCGCAAATCCAACCCCGCATGGAATCCGAGCTCGAGACCTTCCAACAAAAGACCATCGACAGTTTAGAGACCCAGGTTGTCGACGCTTTCCGCTCCCTTTTTAATACCAGTCGCTCGGGAAACTCTTCGGACTCCTCGAGAAGCCCCTGGGGCAACCTCAACGATGCTGCTCCCGATGCCTATGGCGGACAGTCTCTGCCGTTCGCAGACGAGATCGCCAAGCTCACGCGCAATTTCAGCCAGATAGCTAATGAAGCGGGCAATGACTTGCAAGATATTTTTGACCTCACAGAGGATAAAGGGACTACTCGTGGTGGTCCGGATGATACCCCGTCCAGGTCCCGTGGCGCCGACCAGTCCGACTTCTCCCGGGGTGCGAAGGGATTCCTCTCTGCCGCCATAAATGTGGTTCAAGACCATCTGGAAAATAACAACCAAAGGCCGGGAGGTGGCCAGAGGCTCGAGCTCGATGGGATTCTCGGCGCTATTAGCAGCACTGTTAAAGACGTCTCTCGCAATCCGGAGGAGAAGGCACGCCTCATCAGCCCCGAGATTAAGGAGAAAGTCGGGGCTAAGCTGCGAGAGCAGCACGCCCCCATCGCAGAACAATTTACACGCATTGCACTAGACCATATCAAGCGCTGGCTGCGCGGCAACACGAGCAGCCGCGATCTTGGCGACGGTGTCAAGGGCGAGATTGAGGACCAGGTCAAAGACCTTGTAAAGGGGCTTGGAGGCCTGTTCGGACATAAGAAGCAATCCGGCGAAGGAAATTCGAGAGGAATCGGTGATCGGGATCAGGAACGTGACAATGCCGGCGAAGGCGAAGGCACTGGCGGTGGCTTCTCGAAAGTCATCAGCGACAAGCTAAGCACCGGTCTTGCCAGAGTCCACAGGGAGGTGCGTCTGGAGTTCCGCAAAGTGCTAGGCGGCATAGAGAAGCAGCTCTTCGAGCTGCTGCCCGATGAATTCCAACGGCCGCTTGAAAAGATTCTCGGCGGCAACCCCTTCGACTCGCAGCTCGACTACAACGCGGGGTCCGGCTCGCGGACGCAGGACCGCGGCTTCGGGGATGATCTTAAGGCCAAGCTGGTCAGCAAGATCCGAGATCTCGTGCGAAAGGTTCAGGAGACGCTGCGCGAGAGTATTTTGGGTGTCGTGAACGGCGGACACCGTAAGTTCGAGCGCGAAAGCTGGATTTTTGTGCAGACTACTGTGGAGCAGAAGGTGCAGAGGTATCTGCCAAAGGTGAAGATCTCCGTCCCGGACGATATTGGCAACGAAGGTGTAAGCGTGGGAGCACCGACATCTAGTGGTCAAATCAGTGGTAGTGGAAGCCGGCCTGCGGCCCCTCAACAGCAGGGATCTCATGCCCCCCCGTCCAGCTATCAACAACAGGGAGCCCAACCCCCTCCTTCCAACTATCAACCACAGGGAGCTCATGCCCCTCCTTCCAACTATCAACAGCAGGGCAGACAGGAATATGGTCGTCAAGATTACCAATCTCCTCCCCCAGGAGACTATGCTTCTCAACACTCTCACCGACGAGATGACGAGCACACACATAATCAGCAATACAATCGTCCTCCCGAGTACCAACCCCATCAAAACTACCGACCCGAGAATCGTCAGGAGCAGCAATCCTATCCAGCATATCAGCCAGCTGAACAGCACCACCAGCAATACCAGACCAACCAGCCGCAGAGGTACCAACAGAATCAGGGCTACCAGCAGAGCGGCCACTACAATCAGAATCCGCAGTATTAACGGCGACGCCTCAGCGGATCAGCCGCGCCACAGAGGATGCAGTGCAAATGAGAAGAGAGACGTGGGTGAACCCTGACGGCCGTTAACCTTTGACTTTGGCCGCGGGCGGAAAAGAATCTTGTGTCAGGGGCGACTTGGAAAATTATTATTGTAGTCACGATGAATGAAAATATAGATGTACTTATAATGGAATTCCTGATCGTGATATGTACAGAACTGGAACATCCATGCTGCCTTCGGCCTCACGGCCTGCCGCCGAGTGAATTCGGTTGCGGCTTAATACAGGGCCGTGCGGCATTCCCGGGCTCCCATACCGCTCATGCGACCGCGTTGTTGCTTCGGAAGGCCTTCCGGCGGGGCATCCCCGCTATATCGGCTCATCCGGCCTATCATCGGAGGGCCTGGTCTCTCCGCCGGCCAAGGAGTGTACAAGTGAAGCTAGACACAAGAGCACTCAATCGAAGTTATATTAAGAGATAGAGCATAATTGCAAACACCATACAATTGTAAAGTCCGCCATGAATATTTGAAGTCTTTCTCCCTCATTACTAGACTTGGAGGTAGTGAGGTAGAAAGGAATTTACACCCTCCATCAATCGCAAGTGCGAATTCTTACCAACTGGCAACGAGCTGGGACGTGCAGGCTTAGACCCGTTTCCGGAATCTCCAGGCATTGATGGAAGATAACAGCTGAGAGGTACTCCGGCTCCGGTCCAAAAATTTCAAAAGAGTCCTGGAGAGCCATATTTGGAAGTCTCCAACGCACCCGAAAAGGAGTCGTTAGAGGTTTCAAATGTTTTGGTATGAAGGACTTGTGTGTATTTACATCAACCAGCTTCAAAGCACTCCAACAAGGGTGTAAGACGAACGGCAGCAAATAAGGGGCTCAAAACGAGTTCAGCACCGACAGCAGTTCCCAAATCCTTGCCGGGCAAACAACCCAAAGGGTCGTCGTGGAAGCGATCAGCATCTTAGCTATACATCTTAAAAGGCCTTCATGAGGTGGGAGAGCTAAATGTCTAAGAGGAAAGGCCGATGAGGGTGTGTGCACTACAATACCCGTCCGGGTCCGGAACCCTTTCGGAACCGCAGTTCTAGGTCATGTCGGATCCGCACTTCGTCCTTTCCTGTTGGTCATGAAAGAAGGGCATATTTTAAACGGACTGAAAAGCCCCTTGTTCCTCTCTCGATGCGTCGGCCTTGGGTTGGCCGTCGATGGCTCAAGGCAGTTTGCTGAGAGGGAAGAAAAAGTTGAGCAAAAAAGAAAGAAAAAAAAAAAGAGGAGGAAAAGAATAAAAGAAAAAAAGAGAAGAAAGAAAAATAAAGGAAATGAATTAGGAGACGAGAACACAAAAAAGGGGTCTCATGGCCCTCTCCTCATTCCAACCAGGATCGCTTCCAGAGTCCCCATCACGGTAAACCTCACCCGAGTCTTCCACATGCAACCACCTCGCCTCCTCGACACACCTTCACCCTTCTCAAATTCTTATCCATCTTACAATCTCCCCTCTAGCGCCCTCCTCCAACATGAGACTCAGTCCTCCCCTATCCCGTCCGTCCCGACCATCCCGCCCCGAGCCTGCCTCTCAGAACCCAAAAAACTGGAGACCATCTCGGACCTCAACTAGCATCTCAATAGCGAAGGGGAAACAAAAAAGGAACAAACACCCGCCTTCCACACATTCAGCAGAAAACCCGTTCCAAATCAAACGACAATTCCTTCCCGTGCTCCCTTGGCCCTCAAATGAGACCACTTTTTGGTAAGGTAACAGCCGAATCCTCCTCTATGGACGAGTCAGCTTCAACACACACAAATTGCCTCAGGGTAGGATATCCTTTCGACCGGAGCCAACTACTTCGTACCCGCGCTCCCCAAAAACCAGAGAAAATCCCTCTTTCATACATCTTTTCCTTATTCCAATTGAAACATCCGCGAAAAGCTCCTTGAAAATAATGCCCCTGGTTTGTGGAAGGGAAAAGGAGGGGGAAAGAACAATCAAACTCATTCGACGTTTTTCTTCCTGGTGGCTCGGAGCCAAGTCCGCAAGGCACGCTTGCCAAGCACGTACCCGCGCCAAGACTTCGATCGAGAAAACCGTGGTATCGCCAAGCCAAAACGCTGAAATCCCCCGATGAAGAGTCTCCTTTGTCCTTTGCCAAGGAGCGGGAGTTATAATATCGCCTCTCGGCTCGGGACGTAATGCGACCAGAGGAAAGAAAACGACGTTCCGAACCCGGGTTTCCATGCGAATGAACGGCATGCTTGGCGGTCCATGGGAGGACCGGGGCCTGGGAAAAACAAAACACATGATACACAGAGCTTGTTCAGAGTCGCCTCGGCCTAGGTTAACAAGTCCCTAGTAGGTAAGTAATGGTAAACAAACATAATTCATGGAGAGAAAGCTCTAGGAAAAACAAGCGAAGGGGGAAGATACGCATTCATCATTAAATTATCCGACAAAAACGACGTTCTCGATACCCTCCTCCATGTCCGCCCCCTCGAATCCTCGAATCCTCGAATGGCCCATCTTCCTTTTTGCCAGCCTGGTATCTCTGATATCCCTCCACAAATCAACCCAAATATTCGGGGGTTTGACGCAACAGTCATATAAAAAAGGAGGTATATATACCTGAACAGTTTCTGAACAAACATATCCAATATAAAGAAAAGTACGGTTAAAGAAAAAAAGAAAGATGGAGCTCGACGCGAATATGAGGTTTGCTGGGATAGTTGCTTCTCGATTTCTCTTTCGATCACAGTCTTCCAACAACGACAAATCGCATCAACATATTCCATCTTAGACGGTGTGGGCAGCAGCCTTAGCAGCACGATCAGCCTTGGCCTTGTCGGACCAGGGAAGAGGGAAGACGGGGACCTGGAAGAAGGAGTTGCTATTCTGAAAGTCAGCATATTTGCTATGAAGAGAGGAGGGGCCCCGCCACAATTGCATTCCGCTACTAACCTAGAATCCTGGATACCCGCAAGAGCGTTGTACCACGCCAAGAAGGCAGCGAGCATACCGAATACACCACCGGCGATCTGAAGACCGTCCTTGGCCGCCATGGCACCGTTGTTGGCGGCGTAATTCTCGCAGGCGAGGAAGAGGAAAGCAAGGTCGAGCGTGAAGAAGAGGAGGAAGAACATCACTGTCGACTTCAGCGTGCAGAGTAGAAGGAGCGTGTTGAAGATGAACCAGCCGGTCAGGAAGAAACCGACAACGGAAGTGACGTCGGAAGGATTGGCCGAGTAGGGACCGGTCTTGGTGTCGAGGATGTTGAAGCCGGGAGAGAGAAGGAGGCCATAGGAAATCCAGAAGCCACCATAGGACGAGAGAGCCGTGGCACCAAAGGTATTACCGACAGCCATTTCCCTATCGAACTTGTTAGAACAATTGGCTTCCCAGACAACCGAAAGTATCACGACGCCTCTTGATCCTTGTTATCGAAAAGGCCGAAGTTGTAGAAACAGCCTGAACCATTCCACACCCCATCCTCCGATACCAACGGGTAAACTCAATAGCAACTTCAAGGGCATATTTTATATTCTTTTTCTTTCAACTTACCACATACCAGCTAGAAGCTGGACAAGACCACCATAACCGAAAGCGAGGGGCACGGCAATGTTGGGAGCCTTAACGCCACGGGCGTGCATGTTGACGGCGGAGAGGACAAAGGTAGTGAGGGCGAAAGCAGAGAGACCGAGGGGGGCAGGATTGGCAAACTTTCGGTGCTCGAACGGCCGGATCTGACCGGGGTGGATCATCAAGCCCTCGGGGCCGCTGTAATCCTGGTGCCTGAAGGAGGCATTGTGGCCATTGGTGCTATTGCTGGAGGCCAATTGCTCCTTCTCGATGGGGATCGGAACGTGCTCAGCCATTGTGTTTGTGAGATCGGACCCGGGACGCTACGAATGCGAAGTTGAAGAGAGAGAAGAAGAAGAAAAAAAAGCAGAACTACCAGAGTCGACCACGAGGAAGGAGAGATCTGAGCCGGGGTGCGGGTGTGGAGATGAGGAAACCTGGAGAAAGAAAGAAGTGGTTCCTCTGTTAGGGGTGTTATATATCTGTGTGCGTGTGTGTCGGAAGAACCAGGAAGAGTTTATGGAAAACAATATGTTGAGCAGACAGGAGGTATCAACACTCTTTTACCAACACCAGGCGGCTCGGAAGATGGGAGGGGGTGCGTTGTCTGTGAGTTGGACTGGCTGAAAAAAATAGCCTTATTATCCTCCAAGGGGGAAGCGACGGGGTTATATATCAGCGAGGGAGCGAGGTAGGGGAAAGGGAGGAGAGCAGCCCGGGGCGTGTGGTCAAGCAGACGAGAGGCGAAAGATTCTCTCTCCCCCGGACCCCAACCTACGACTAGCGACTAGGGTACGAACAGGTTGCATTCTTTCGTCCAGGTCCGGGGAAAGGGGAGTTTGTGCGGAGTCGAAAGTATCTTCTTGCTGGTAAGCTTAATGCAAGAAGGGAGAAGGGCAAGGAAAGTCAATCAAACGGAAGAATGGGGGAATGGGGGAAATGGGGAAATGGGCTCCGCATGTTCCGCTGGTGGGGCGGATGGAGCGTCCAAGTCCAGACAGATCGAGACGGGCAATGGGCGATGGGGAGGTTGAAGATGACGGGATGATTAGAGAGCAAGACGTGTGTGTACTCGGCGAACACGGGCAATGTACGGATAACGGTAGGGGATTAAAGCTGGGCCCGTTGGAAAGGGCGCGGTACCGTTAGTACGTACCCTAGATGGGACGCCAGACAAGGAAGTGAGCGGCAGAAGGGTCTGGCAGATTGAGCCCGCGATGGTACCGGCCGGTCTCGTATACACTACATGGTGCCACTAATGGACTAAACTATGTGGAGGCAAGAATATTGATGGTACGAAGTACGGGAGTACTGAGTAGTGTAATGTAGCGTTGCGTAGTGTACAAAATGGATTGGTGTCGTCTCCCATCGTCTTACGAAGTGCTGGTTTTGGTGTTGCCTCCATCGCAGCGAGTTCACTATTGGAGAGATGGAAATGGGGATGGAATGGGGGTAGGGCGGATTCGTCTCAATAACAAGGCCAGCGCTCGGGTTGGCCTTGCCGTCCCACACAATCCTACAACGGGGAACCAGAGAGTGGGACAGTCCCTCTCATTGTACGTGTGCAATACAAAGTAATGGATCGCCGTGTGATTTGGCCAGGCGGCGGAAGTGGCCTCATCACCTGGAAACTAGCGCGAGCAGAGTTTGTTAGTCGTGGCGGAGAGAGCGTGTGTGTGGACACTGAACACTGGATAGGATAAATGGAGTTGAGGCGAATCCGGAAATCTGCAATGGTGTGCGAGTGTGGGCGGGAGTGACTTGATGCGGTGCCTCTTCTCTGGGCCTCTGCCTTTGTGTGCCGTATCGACCAATTGATCAATGTGTGCGAGGGGAGTTATAGACCACACATTATATGTATGATGTACCTTAACGTTACGAGTTTTTGGAGTCTTCGACTACTCGGCGTGGCTGGCGCACGACCGGAAGCCCCGTTGAAGTATTTGAAGTCTTAGTTGGAGCAGTCAAAGTAGTGAGCACTTTAGCATTTAGACTTTCATTTCTTTCCCTTTTTCGTTTCTGCCATTCGCCTCTTTTACCGATTGTGTCGGTACCTGCGTGATCATAGGCTGGGCAATTCTCGACATGACATACATAAACTATCTCCGTCAATTGGATTGATTGTCCGATCAATTCAATGTTCTTGCTGATATGCTTGCCGAGCCAAAACTTCCATCTCGCCGTCCGAACCCTACACTAACTCCTTCGTACACTAGACGTACCAGCTGCTTTTTCATGCCACGCTCTTGTTCTCCCTCCTGTCCCCTGCCAACCCAGGCGTGTACTTCGAAGTGTAGTGTAGAGGGTAGTGTGCGAAGTACCTCCGCGCATTGCTCGGAATTATCTTTCTCTGAGGTGGTGGTGGTGATGGTGGTGTCCAAAAAGGCCAAGACCAAGCCAGACCCGGCCACGACAACTCCCGGCTGAGACCGAGCCATGTGGGAAAAGAGCCTCAACAAGGACCAAGGGAAACCCTGGCTTCGAATTTCTCGGCGCCTCGGTATTTTTGCATCGTGCTAGACCGATTAGGTCAAGGCTTGCTGCAATGTCTGGAAAGGTTTGGGAGCTAGGAGCGTAACGCAGCAATTCAATTGATCCCACGAGGATTTACGAAGTATGAGGTAGCTGTTTGATATGCTATTCCAACTTCAAAGGGCCAGGATTTTCTACCTGTGTAGTTGAAGGGGGGATGATGGGGGCAAGAACACGAAGGAAAAACGTCAAATGTGCATGCGCCTGGGGTAAAATGAGATCAATTGCGAATTGCGACTATTATCAAATACGCACCGAAGGAGGAGCCCCGCCCACGGAGCGCGTGGACAGACAAGAACAATGGAAGGTGGATCTGTGGATACTGCACAGCCAGGCTTCGGAGTTGGGAGAAGGAGAACTCAGTACGAAGTAATAGTCAAAGATGGATCCCAGGTCATGACACTGGAGGAATCGGCGAGGTGGGGGGACATGACGATGACTCGTTCTCAAGTCAGGTGTACAAAGACCCTCTCGCCCCATTTTGCTGGCCACGAGGTCGTTTTCTGCTTCTCAAGACACGGAGAAACGTGTCACGATCGAGGGCGAAACTGTACCTCTGGAGTACCCCAACTATTTCCTTCGTGGTGGTGGTGGTGGCGAATGGCAATGGCGATCCTTCTTCGGAGGAAACATCCACATTGATCTGGGCTCATTTTTTTTTCTTTCTTTTTTTTTTTTTTTGACCCATCCGCAGGTGGATTTATTACCACGAGTCCACTCTTCCTTTGTCATGCTATCTCGGATTGATCACTCAATTGCATTAATAATATTCTCTACTCATTAACAGCTTGGTAAGAAAAAAAAAATGGTCTAGTGTCTGGTCATGGTATCTTTAAATGGGTGGGTGAGCACTTATGCCCCCTCTTGGAAATGGAGATACACACACCCTTATGCAAAAAGCGAACATAAAATAATACAAGGGATGGGACTGTTTCACCACAGATTTCTCGAATTTATATGAATAACATCACACCCAACTTCCCCTGACATTTCGTCTTGTCGAAGCCAAGTCAATGCTCTCCCATTTCAAGAGTATTTCCAAAACGTAGCTGAGCACCAAGACTTTTTTTTTTCTACACTCGCCTCGATTTCTCCAAATTCATCACGTCATGAGGGGAAGAGAGGGGGAGGAGAATTGGGGTAAGGCCCAGCAAGGCCCAGACGTGGCAAACACCTTCGCTGCACTTCTGGAAAGGGCATTGACTTCAAATCTCGATGCGAACGCATATACTTGATGTTAAAATGAATGAATTTGCATAAGCCCTTTCCGTTGGCAATAACTACAAAGTACGAAGTAAAAAAAAAATAAAATAAAATAATAATAATAAAAACTGCGGAGAATCGATTGATCGCAACAAACCCGATCGTTCCCCCGAGCGAGCGACCGACGCTCTGAGGGGAAGCGAGTGCGCTAGTTTGCAGCTTGCAGCCCTAGTCAGATCCCCCCTTGACTGCTGCAAAGCAGACACTTCGGGTGCCGAGGCGCACCAAAGACGCACTGCCAAGCCCGATGGAAACGCCTTCGATGGCGAGATCCAGGCTGTTCTCTGTAGCGTACCTGAAAAGGGACCCCCAAAACTTGCAAGGGTATGGTCCAATCCAAATAATCCAGGGCGCTTCTCAGCGGCTCTAGATTGGATGCCAAGAATTCCATTGGCACCCTTGGCAATTGGACGAGTACTTCACAAAAATACTTGTCCAGCGGATGTTCTCGCAAAAAAAGAAGAAAAGAAAAAAAAAAAAAAAAAAAAAAAAAAGAAGAAGAAAAAAAAATGCAGCGAGATTATTACACCAAAACCGCCGCTTCGTCATAGCTGGTCTGACCCGCTAATCATCTCAAGCCCGGCATATGGCTTCGGCAAGTGCGACGTTCATCGTTGCATCTCTCAACTCCTCTTGGCCTTGTTCCCAGTCCCGCGTTTCGTCGAGCTTGGCAGAAGAGAAGGCTGACCAACAAAATCAGACAACGAGACGACATCCGATGAAAAAGAAGAAGAAAGAAAGTAAGAAGATAAGCCAGGAAAAAAATTTCAAAAAATCTCAAGGTTCACGATGTAGCCAAAAGTCAACTCGAGGTTGGCTCACCGAACGAGTTGAAAATGTCAACTCAATGCATTCCCCCTCCCCCCCTTTTTGCGCGCTGTCGACTTTGCAGTTTCAACGCCTCGAGGGCAAAATGGTGATTTCCTGGTCCCTGTAAATTTCTGATCGTTCAGCAATCAGGGGAGCTTCTTTAAAATAAATTCCCATTCTCACCCTCCCCCCTCCCTCTCCCTCCTCGCAAAATCGGCTGCGAAAATAGGCTAGAGTAATTGGCGGATCATCTTCCTGCCACGGAAATGTTTAATTTACATCTAGTCTCCGGGATTATTCTTACATCTCGCTTGGAATATGGGTGGTTACAATGGGCCATACTTCGAAGCCGGCACCCTCTTAACATGAGGAAACAGTATGCATTGATGCGCATTCATCTAGATATCTCACATTCAATGGGAGGCAGGAAGGACATGAGAACGTTCCCCGAGTGGAACCACTATTTTCTGGCCGAGATCCTTCAATTAAGCTCGATAATCTCGTCTCGTTCTCTGACAGTCACTTGCACTACTCGACGCCCCCGATAATGGTCCCTTTCCGGATTGTGGCTTCACATGAGTTAGAAAGATAGAAAGACATCTACCAGGATCCTGGCATCATAGGGCATCGTCCGGCAACGAATGCCGCGCTCCTGCTCTTTTTGAGATGTGAAAGCAAGGGAGAAAGAATAAATGACACCATGGTATCGTTGCACCCATTGCACCAACCCAGTTCGGATTAGAGTCGGCCCTCAGGGCCACACCGACATGCTCCAGGTGCTTGCTCGGGTACGTTGACTATTCCGAGTCTTGACTCGTGCTCAGACCGAAACAGACACATCATCGAAATCGTAACTTTGAGGAAGCCGTTCCCTCCCCTTCCCCTTCTCCGGGATGTCGTATCGTGCACTCCCCAAGTCCCTCCCCAGATTCCCAACTTAAAGATTGCACTACCGTTCTAGCGCCGATTTTGAGTGTCCCATCTCATCCTACTTCGTGCTACGCCTGCTAGTGATGACGTTCTCCGCGCACGTTGTTGGGATGGTTGACAGTTGGGACAGACTACGCCGGCCTTGTGGCGTGATTGCTCCGCGGAAAATACGGAGACCCTCCCCCATCTGAATCCTCCCCATCCCCATCCTCTCCCCAGTGTGGAGATGGGGAAGAGAAAAAGGTAATTGAGAAGGGTGATGAGAAATGCGACACCCCAGAACTAAACTCGAACATCCATCTTCCCGGAGCCTTCTATCACAAACCTCTCGAGTGGAGCGGCTCCCCCTTTCGAATGGGGAAAAAGAGGGGGCGGCGAGGCAAACTTCCCGTGGGCCGGTCTTCAGGAAATGGGTGCTATAACGGGAGCGAAATCCGGATCTTGATATGCGGTGCGTCACACATTTCGCTCCTGGAACTAGACCGCGAGCTATCCTGGTTTTTTTTTTTTTTTTTTCCTCTTTGCCTCTTTCCTGAGTGCCAGCGACCTGCACCTGAGGAGGCGAAATGTGCGTTCATATTAAAATAAACTAAAACAACCATGCCACAGGACCTGGCCCAAGGCCTTGGAATCGGTGGCCACACATTAACTATTTCGTCGTAGTATTTTTAAGATTTCTTCTTTCAAGATTCTGCCCTCCTGGGTTGAGAGTTGGGCGTTGTGAGACTGACATCATGCTGTGGTCTTCTCACACGGACCAGCCACTAACTCCGGGTTCCTTCTTCTCAAGGGCCGGCTTCCACGAGGGGACCTGGAACATGGCAGGGAAATTGCCTTCTACGTACGTTACAGTCACAGCCAATACGACGCTTCGTCTCATTTCGCCAAGAAAATAAAAGCAAGTGCCAAGAGCCAAGACCGGCAGTAAAATCCTTGCCCGGTGGTTCGGAGTTTTCCTCGACCTCTGCCAAGAGGGGCCAAGAGGCGAAGAAGGGCGACGCAGCCAACGAAAAACCCAGGTTCCAGGACCAGCGTCGTAGCGTGGTAAGTGCTGTGACGGTGGCCAAGACAGTCGTTTCCCGCCAAGCAATGTAGGGCTCCTCCCAAGAACGTGGGAATTTACGAAGGATTGTCCTTGGCGCAACGTGGGTATTTCAACGTCGAGTTATGCAGGGCTCTTTTTCTTTTTCCCCCAAACCAGGCTGGATATCAAACGATTTTGACCAAGATAATCTAACAAAAATTCATTCTTAAACAATATCAGCAGAAGGATACAGGACATCTGAATTATCAGTAGCAATTTTGATCCGTCCACTTGTTTCTTTTTTGTTGAGCCGAGAGAACAAATGAGCTTGCAGGGGTGAGTGACCATTCATCGATGGTGAGACGGAAGAGACGGAAACATCGACAAAGGGTCCTATCGAAATGCTGCGGGCGAAGCTTCAAGACGGCAGAATAACGAACGAGAGGTAGCAACATTCACCCGCATGTTGTTGGCCAATACTCCGTAAGCCGATGCGACATGGCATCAATCGGTTCTTCTATTTCCATTTTTTTGCCTGTTTCCTTCCCGTCCTTACTTAGACAGTGCTTCACCACCCCTCGTGGCGGAGGGCTTACATCGTACATCTTGTGCTCGAAGGAGGTCGGCATTGACGAAATCCATTTAGTACAATGGACCGAAATTATATTATCTCTTACGGTCCTCCCGCGGTGTATCGAGTACCAGCTCCGACTCGCAAACTACCGCCCTCATCTTCCTTGCCCTAGCCCTGTATCTACTGCATGCACGACATGCGCTCTGACCGAAGTGGAATGACAAACTCAGATTAGCAAAGAAAAGAGCAGGACTAGGGAAAATAGAAATAGGAAATAGACGAACACCATGTTGCAATGAGCACCGAGTCGCCGTCCATCCGGGGCTCCCTCGATGCCTGTTTCGAGCAGGTGGGAAAGCTGGGTGTTGTCCACCACCGGAGTATTTCACGAAGTTCCTCCTCCTTCCCCCGCTCCTCCCACCTATTTCACCCACGCGACCCGGAGAAGCCACGCGTTAACCCGCTGCAAGGCAAGGGGTCAAGGCGGGAGGGGCTAGAAATAAAAAGCATGGGAATGACATTGATAGGTGTGGTCACTGGTGTGGTCACTTTGGTGTGGTGTGGTGGATGTGGTGGATTGATGTATTTGGATGTGTCTGGATGTGCGTGTCTGTGTGGTTGCACGGCACATTAAAGTCCCCGCGTTTCTCGCCGAGGCCGAGACTAATTTACCCTGCGCCATTCTTTTTTGTTCGAGGAGCGTTCCACGGCAGGAATATCATTCGGGCCCTGGTTCGTGTGCATGTGGCTTCAATGTTGCTTCCTTTTTTTTCCTATTCCCTTTCGGACGGTTCTTTTCACTTTTTATTATTTTTGGTTTTTACTATTACGAAGCAGTGCTACCCGTTGCCGTTATTATTATTGATGTGACGCAGTTTGTACGAAGGAGTTGACCGTCTGTGGCATTTGATGAGGCCATGGAAGGATGCTATTAGAGACTCTCCCACTAGTAGTGTACGAAGTAGTCGTTTCCGGATATCTGGATCTCTCCCTGTGAAGCTCCACCGCTTCCTTGTCTCCTTCTTTTCCTTCTTCCTCTTCTGTGCTTCTTCTTCGGTGGACTTCGTCGCGCACACTATTTGTGTATAAGGTACCTCGGTACTCGTTCGTCCATCACCAACCAGCCAGACTGTTGAGGCGTCTTAGGGAAGGTGGAGTCCGATGTGAGGATGTACAAAGTACCTCGTACATCCGGAGGGGGTGGGGTTTTTGGACTTTTGGCACACACCACTATGACACACCCCCACACACCAAACACACTGCACATAGTAGTCGATTGGGGTGGTGGGGTGTGCAAAAAAAGGGACTATGAAAGTGGAAAGTGGGCGTTGAGGAGACTCATGGGGACCACCGAACCACCAAAACTATGGAGCATCACGACGATCCTGTGGGTTTTTATCCATTTTTTCCGTTTGCCCGGTGTTGAGGATGGGGTTTACACTATAGTCTGGAACTTCTGAGGATGTTGTTTATTGGGAATCACCCCATCTAGACCTCTTTTCCCCATCTCCACCAGACCTGGAAATCTGACACCCTTCAGTGAAGATAACAGTTTTATGAGGCATGTATGTGATTTATAGAGACATCTCCTGGTGAGTACAGGGGACCAAGATAAGGCGCATCATATGGAACGATTCCCTGATGCCAAGCCCCCGGAGCGTACCACGCACGGTTGACTGCCGGACGGCTGCGCTGCGCCTTGAGCTCAGGTCGAGTCTAGTGTAGTCCAAAGGAAAAGAGACTGTCCATGTGGCGATCTCTGTTCCAGCTTCGGCAGTAAGGTCAGCTTTGAAGCCCTACGAAGTACACTACGCTCTAGTGTGATGGATTGGATTCTCCAAATCCCCCCCCCCCC